>JZKD02S2139215.1:735725-758008 GCA_000966675.3 Picea glauca
TCATTCTACTTGTTTTGGAGAGGATCATTTTTTTTGCGATGGTTCGCTTGGATTTGGGGTGGGGAGTTGAGTTCTGTAGTCGGGAAGGATTAGTACAGGGGGCACCGGTTTGCTGGAGGTTTTGGGCATGGGGGCCAAGATATCAATATGGTATCCTGGAGCTAGGAAGTTGTCCTAGTTGGCAGGGTGGAAACTCGGTTTTGGGTAGTGTTTGACACAGTTCAACAACGAAAAACCAGATCGATGTGGGAATTAGCATCAGGGAGAGGTAATTTAATTATTATGTTGAGTAATTCTTATGTTGTGGATAAAATTTTAATTTTCTTGTCGAATATCATATGCTCAAATGTTGGTGATTGAATTATTTTAGTATAAGAAAGAATTATATGCTAAATTAGAATTAAATTTTGTATTTTTTTTTACGGCTACTACACCACATGTTTGGAAATCCCCTGACCATGCCACACACTTACATGGGTTGGATGAGGTCTCTTCCAGGAACTTTCCCTTTTTAGTGGACACTAACCCAATAGGATGCCTTGTCCTTTTCTCCAGACTAGTATTATAGGCTTGTGTAACGTCTTTGAGTTGTTAACTAATTTATTATGGATTGTATGCACATGTTTAGTAATATTGATGATGATATGTGATTGACATTGCTATGATCCCTGTGACTAATGAGCCCATGGAGGGCATATATTTTGATGTGCAAGACCATGCCCTATGGACATGTACCATTTGGACAAGTACACATGGGGAGCTAATCAGCTCGGACCTCCATGGGGTTGAAGAGACCATTAGATGGATGTTGGGACCCCATCAAGGAGTAGATACAAGACAAATATGGATTAGGAGCTTTTCACTGGAGAATAAGAGGACGTTACACCAAAGGCACCCCGGTAGAGCTTGACCTAGGGGGGATGGCCCTTTTTTAGTGGAACGTTGGCCTTGGAAGGTTTGGGACGCCACCCTTGATGACCATGACATCATACAAACTATTGGGTGTCTTGGGAGGTAGACTGGGCAGTGTTGGCATGTGTAGCATGATGGAGGAGCCCAAGGAGGGCTAACATTTTTTCTCCAAGATGCTCCATTTTCCCTAAAAGGGGTTAACCTCTCCTTTGGAGGGGCTAGATCTTTATTTTCATCTTGATTAGGGTTTTAATTTAACATTTTAATGTAAAACAATATGATTTTAGTATTTTGGCCTTGTTGGCCTTTTACATGACCTAAAATGTAAAATTAGGTCATGGAATGGTATAAATGAAGGATTTTGACCTTTATTTTTTCATCACAACTCACTCACTCCATAAGGAGGTCTGAACTTTACGCCCTATATTGGGTCATTGGATGACTTAGTGATGCACACTTGTTGGACGAGGACTATTTTGGCATGTTTTGGCATTTCTCTTGAAGGAAGGTGTTACAACTAGGGTTTCCATTGATATTTCTTGGTGATATGTAAGTAATTTTCTGAAAAAATTCTTGAATGAATGGTTGTAGTTTCATGTCCCCTTTGAGATAATTTTTCATCCATTGAACAAGGAGAGAGCCTAGCCATTTCTACACTCCCTTCCTTTATTCATTTATTGTTAGTCGTACTATCAAGACGCCAAGAAGAGAGACGTCTTAAGCCTAGGTCTACTACACTTAGGGCCATTTTTCTCTAGGGTTTGCTGAAAAGGCCTTGCTGTAGCAACACCTTGCTCCATCAAACCCTCTAGTTTTGGTTTTATGCTTCATCTTTCAGCTAGTCGTTTTTTCCATTGAGTTAAGGAAGGAGGAGAGAGGATCAAGGCCTAGTTTACCTACACCAAGGTGAGCCTCTCTCCCCTAGGTTTTTGACTTTGGGGCCTTTCTCTAGAAAAACTCCAAAGCCTCTCCCTCTAGTCCTTGACCTACTTACCTTACCTCCTTCAGATTTTGATTCTTCCACTGTTTGACTCCATTAACCCTAAGGCACTATTCTAAAGAGACCTCATGCGCTGAAGTGACCTTCATCACAAAAAAAATCTCAACACTTTGAATCAAACCCTAACCTAAATAAACCTCGCCTAGAACTAACCTTCCAACCCTATATTTTTTCGTTATCTCCCACTATTAACACCTTTGTGCAGCTAACGTTTGTTTCATAAGCAATTGAATGGTGATTGAAGGCATAATTTGAATTAAGTTTTGAATTATTACATTGAATGCCACATTCTTCCAATATTTATTGGTAAGGTGATAATTTTCATTGCTATTTACAAACATTGAATTCATCAATATTTATTGTTAAATTTCTTATATGTTTATCAGATAGTCATCTATTTATATGAAGTACTAACCCATTGAAATAGCTTGCATATATCATTTGGTGTTTCTCTATCTTAGGCAGGTATATCTTTGGGGGGTTTACTTTATTATTGGTTGTTTATCCAGGACTATCTGCTTGGTGATGACTTGTGAGGGGGAATTTTTATCCTTGTCTTATTATCCTTTTTCCTTCTCAAAACCCCAGGTCACCAGAGACGTCTCCCCTGGGCATCACCTCGCTAAAGAGAAAGAACCATCCCATTATGGTGACATTGGGTGGGATTGGTTCTTGTTACGCCAGTTTGACCTTCAAACCTCAAGCCTTTTATCATTAATAAAAATTGTGCGATAGAAAATCCTAAATGAGGCTCATAGAGTAGTGTACATGGCTCATCTAGGAGTCACGAAGATGAGGGAAGACCTTAAACCCTTATTCTTCTGGAAATGAATTAAGGCAAACAAGTCAACTACATGGCAAGATTTCTATAATGTCAACAGGTGAAGGTTGAACATAGACATCCGACGGGATTACTAAAACCACACGCTATATCGAAATCCAAATGGGAGGTCATTTCGATGGATTTAATTGTTGTATTTCCCCTAATGGAAAAGAGACATGACTCGATTTTTGTAGTAGTTGACAATCTGATGAAGAGTGATCATTTTATTCCTGTGCGTATGACATATCAAGCACCTGACATAGCTAGAATTTTCATCAGCGAGATTGTGAGGCTGCATGGTGTGCCTAAAAGGATTATATCCAATCGAGGATTGATGTTTACAGGATGATTTTGGACTAGTTTCCAAGAGGCCTTGGGAACCCATCTTAACTTTAGTACCGCGTATCACTCTAAGACAGACAAGAAGATTGAATGAACAAACCAAATCTTAGAGGATATGTTGCATATGTACATAATGGACCAATAGAAGCATTGGGAAGAATTCTTTCCACTGGTAGAATTTTCATATAACAACAGTTATCAAACGACCATTAAGATGGCACCATTCAAGTTTCTTTATGGGAGACCGTGTTAGACACCTTTGAGTTGGGATCATCTTGAGGATAGGGTCCTAGTGGGACCAGAAGCATTCCAAGAAATGGAAGATCAAATGCAAACCATAAGGAAAATGATCAAGGAAGTGCAGGATCGACAGAAGAGCTACGTCGATGTGCATTGTGTCAATCGTAGTTATGAAGTTGGCGATCGAGTCTTCTTGCGGGTGAAACCGCACAAGAGCTCGATCAATTTTGGAAAGGGTGCTAAAATATATCCTAGGTTCGTGGGACCCTTCAAGGTTATGGAAATGAAGGATTTCGTGGCCTATCAACTAGCCTTGCCCAATTATTTGAGGCATATTCATGATGTTTTTCATGTATTTGTTTTGATAAATTATGTTAGTGATCCTACACATGTGATTGACATGAGTTACTTACAGGTATCGAACGAGGGTGCACTCACGGCAAATCCAATCCACATTATGGACCATCACATTCGATAGCTACGACATCGAATAGTAGATCAGGTCAAGTTCAAGTGGGACAACTATAGTCCACACTCGTAAAACTTGGAGGACACATATGATATGCGTAAATAGTTTCCAGTTTTGTTTGATATCTAAACATATAGATATTGTGAGATATTTTATTTTGGCACTTATATACTGTGAAACTTCGGGACAAAGTTTAAAACAAGAGGAGTTGTATGTAACATCCCTCTCTTGCACACGCCTGAATGGACTTATTATTTGAGTAAACTTCCGTGCAAGTGATCTGGTTCATTATAATATTGATTGATTCGATTATGGATCATGATGATGTTGTGGATTTTATGATATGTTATTTTATGATATTTATATCGACAGGTGCTATTGATTTCTTTTCCTGAGTGTACAAGAATCTGGACTGATTAATGATGTTGATGGCATCGATGGACCTTCTTGGACTCTAGATCAAGTCAGGGGGTGGAATTTTATGGTTTGTGTGTTTTTGTTATTGCTTATGTGGCATATGACTAGTAGATTATGATGTTGATTTTAACCACTAAAATGTTTCGTTGATGGATGGAGGTTGATGATAGCTTTCCAACCAGACTCACATTTGACGTAAAGGGGTCACACACGACAAACAAATACTTTGAGGGAGAGGTGTGGTAGAAACCCTTCCACAACCTACTAGCACACCTGATGTGGCTCGAACTATAGGTTTACGATTACCTAGTTTGAGAGACCCACTATGTTGTGAGGGAAGATTGTGATAGTCGGTCACAATGATTCTAAGGGGCGCACAACAATCCAGGGTCCTTATTCCTTAGAGTCCCTTAGTCTCCCACACGTTCACTTGATAGAGTATTGAATCTAGGGCTTTGACGTCTACCAAAATCAGTGAAAAGGTGAGTGGCACCATTGGAGCACGTAGTGCATCTTGAAGGACACCTCGCGTAAATAAAACAAGAAAGCAGGGAAGTGGCACCCTTGGATTGTGTAGTGCATCTTGAAGGGAACATCGTGTTTTGTTAACACTGGTAAGTTAAGAACTTAGTACCTAGAAAACTTTGTGTCCTTGGGACTTGGTGAGCCTTAAAATGATGTTGTGTGAGTAAAGATAAATAATTATAATTTTCCCTTAAAAGTTGTTGTTGAGCCAAGTGAATTTAAAACCTAGGTCTAAGTAGCACATGTGAACCAAAAAAAACTAAATGGACATTTAACAAAGAGGAGATATAGAAAATTCAAACATAAATAATTAAAGTAAAATTTTAATGATGGATTAAATTTTAAAAAGGTAAATTGTTATTTTTGTGTAGACTTTCTAATTCTGAACTTAAATAAAAAGGGGAAACTTAAAGAAAAAGGGGAATGTGTAACATAGTACATAATCTAGTCTTTGGAAATTTCTTATTGTGAACTCAACTAGGCTTTAAGAAATGCTTCAGTGATTAAAGGAATGTAAGGGAATAAAGGGACATTGAGGAGCATTTTTAGGAACGCTTTTAGGTGGGTGAGGGAAATAGGAAAATTGAATTAATTAATTAATTAATTTCTGGTGCAACTAAGGGATCGGGTGACATGTGTACGGGGGAGGTTTGTCCTAATCAAATTTAATAAAAAGAATCTAATAAGGTTTTTGGAAACTAATCACTAATAAAACTCTATAAAAAGTGTAACATCCCGCTCTGGCGCACTGAGAAAACTTATTCTTTGAGGACACTTTCTCACAAGTGATCTAGACTTTTATGATGTTAAAACATTTATCCTTGATTATGATGCGTTATGATAGATGATATGATGTTTTACTACTTTGACGTAGACAGGTGCTATTGACTCAATTTTATTGAGTGTGCAGGGTTTTGGACATTGAGGATGCAGAGGCATCGGTGGAACCCCTTGGACTCCGGATTGAGTTAGGGAGTGTTCTATTTGGGTTGATTTATTTACTGTGATATTTCATTGATTTGATGATATGATGTTGACATGTTCTGACACGATTGTTGATGATGCAGGCTAACGATAGCTTGCCGACCAGACTCACATATGGAGTAAAGGGGTCACACACGATTTCCAGGGAGGTTGAGGGAGAGGTGTGGACAACAACCCTGCCATAGCCTACTAGCACTCTCGTCATGGCTCGAACTATAGGTTAACGATTACCTAGTTCGAGATGATCCACGATGCCGTGAGGGAAGACTGCGACAGTCGCTCATGATGATTCTAAGGGGCACACAATAAGGCAGGGGCCTTATTCCTTAGAGCCCTTAGTCTCCCACAAGTTCACCTGGTGGAGTGTTGACTCCAGGGGTTATAGATGTCTACCAATTAGTCAAGTTAGTGAGTGGCAACCTTGGAGCACGTGGTCCATCCTGAAGGGCACATCGCACGAAAGAAACACAATTTAGCGAGTGGCACCCTTGGAGCATGTGGTGCATCCTGAAGGGCACGTCGCGCAAAAGAAACAACCGAGGCGAGTGGTACCCTTGGAGCACGTGGTGCATCCTGAAGGGAACGTCGCGTTGATGATATGAAGAAACAAACCTAGATGGCCCTAAGACATTAACGCCTTAAGAAATACTTAAACAACTTCCCTAACCAAGTGTCGCCCAGTTCAAAATATAAGTCCTAAGTCTAAAACTTTTTAGGGTAAAAATTTAGTCTAACTTTAAGAAAAAGACCCTAGAATAAAATTAAAAATTTTAAACAAAAACCCACTTAAGTGATAGTTTAGTCTTCATAAAACTCTTGGGATAAATGAAGAGAGTAATAATATAATTTAACTAAGGGATTTAAAAATTTGCAACGAAGAAATTATTTATTAACTTGTGAAAATACAAAGATATTAAATTAATAATAAAAGGGAAAGATTTAATAGCGCAACTGCCATTTGGATTTAATAAAAAGGGGAAAGAAGAGAATAATAAGAATTAGGAAACTAAGTAATGGAGGAAACATAATAAAGGAAGGATGGGAACTTATGGTAAAAAACAAGGTCAACATAGTAAGGAATCTGCAATTAAGAACCTGCTAATTTGAGCTAATTTAGTAACATCATTTTTTTAGGAAAAGTATTTAAAAAATGTAAGGGGATCTAGGAACACCTAGGAGTAAATTTAGGAGCGAATCTAGGTGGGTGAGGGATTTGAGACAATTAATAAATTTAAAGAAAATATTTATTGGAGAAAAGAGGGGGATGGATGACACTTGTGCGATGGAGAATATTTAGAATATTTTATTGAAACTTAATTTAAATATGATTTAGGGAAAGTTGGTGGGTCTCAAAACTCTATAAAAGAAGAGGGAGATGAGGAAGAAGGGGATCGACTACTAGCGTAACGTTATGCTGTTGGAATTTTGACTTGATTGATTACTTGTGGAGAGTTGGGATTTTCCAGCTTGGATAGGAGTGGTAGCTCGTCCTTGCGAGGCAAGCTGGGAAGCTAGACGGACCATATGGATTGTGTGTGGCCCCTTTGCAACTCGGGGGGCTAAGGGGGAAGCAGAGTACCCCTAGCGATTGGTTGGGAGGTACCAGTGTAGTCTCTACTTTCGACGAGCGGGAGCGGCACGGAGCGCAGGATCATCATTCGAGGCAGGAGTTAAGGCAACGACATGTTTTTTTGTTTGTGGAATAGAATGCATTAGTATTATGATTTAGATATGTAGATGTATTGGGTAGGTAAAATGTTAGTTATCTTACGTCTTTTAGTACAACCTTGGCGTTGGGTCATTCCATTACCTTCTTGTTATTTTTTGCGCCTAGGCTATAATAACCTCTGTGATCCTTGGATGAGTTATTCTTGGTCCTGTTTTCCCTTACTGCTGTCAGTTTGTTTGTATTGGATATCTGAGTTGTAAGGCGGTATTTACCTTTGAGCTGCATAGGTTGCTGGTGGACTTGCCTTATAACCTTTGCATTCTTAAGATATGAGGTGAAATGATTTCCTTCAGCGAGTGTTCAAGGTGATAGCTATACCTCCTTATTGTCGAATCCTCCTTGGGGTGATTTAAGAATCGAGCTGCACAAGTCAGGGATTTCGCATTGGTGTCGGGCATGGAACATTTTTCATTTTACTGCTAGCTCAACCCCTGGAGTTGAGACTCTCTCGCTCACCCCTCGTTCAACTTTTCCCTTTGATCTTGACATGGACTTGGAGCACAACAGGAATTTCAGGAGATGGAATTTCCATTCGACCTACCTCCTTCGCCACCTAGATCGTTGCATGGCACCAGGTGTCATTACAAGGCCCAACTCGGTTGGTTTATTAGAATTTCATTGCGGTTATTCCACCCTTGTTATTAATTGTGTAAAGGCTCGAAGGGAAAGAGCTCAGGATGAGGATAACCCTCTCTATGTTAAATTTCCAAAACGATCTCACAAGGTGGGTCAATCCACACCACCAGTTTTGTAAATTATGATTCCTGTTATTGAATTGTTGATACAATCGACCCTCTAGAGTTTTGCAGTGGGAACGAGTGTGTAAGCCCTTCCCATGACGACCTGTAGACATTGATGCTTGGTGCATTAGTTTCGGACAACAATTTTTTTACCGTTTAAACAAAGGCCTTCGCGACCCATCCTTGATCAGTGGCCCTGCTTATGTAGTTGAGGCCCTTTGGGGTTGCGACTAGCCTTCTCTCAAATTCTGGACCCATTTCGCTCGAAGGGTGAGCTACCTAACTCCATGGGTTTCCAACTTCCTTTAATTTACAGGCCTTACCTCCACTCTAGAAACTCCTTATGCTAATTCGACTAGAGCAAGCTTATTTTCGAAGCTTACGTTCGACTTCACCTTACACGTGTTCTCTAGATTTAAATGACAGTCATTGCTCCTTCCTGGATTTACGCATTGGAATCAGTACCCTTAAGTGCTCCTTGCAGTTATCTCCAGGAATCTCTTAATTGCTGACAACCGTGAACTTTGTCCTTAAGAAGTGACGATGAACCTAGTAGTAACCTTTAGCAGTCGTTATAGTCTTGCAGGATTTTGACAGAATTTTGCAGATCCTTAAACGCTCAGGAAACTTGTACCCTGTGCACCTTGCTTCTAGACAGAACCCGTACCGGTGCTCCTAGCCCTGTAAGAGAGTTGATTGATAGCAGTTAGTCCTTGCGAGATTGGCCCTGAAGTTTAATTACTGTTTTATGGATGGATTAAGACAACGTACTATCTCTTTGTGCACGGGAGGCAAGTTTTCAAATTTAATTCATCTAAGCGACCACATCAACTATTCTACAGATGATAGTTTCTTTATCGTTGGTAATGGTGGATGTAATTACCATTTATTAGTTTTCTGGTTGTATATAAACAAGGCCCGAACTTAACATTGTGAACGAGTGGGTTTGTTATAATTCTGACGATCTTGATTTAATGATATATATGTCATAGGTTATAGCTTCAAGGTAATCTATGCCTTGGTTTGCTAAATGATAGGTTACTACCAAAGGATATTTTACTCCTCAAGAAAGTTCAGGGAGTGGTGCTTTTAGAAATTGGAAGGCAGCGAGGGATTACCCCTCTCATAAAAATGAACCTTCTTGTTTAGCTAGCCTTATTTTATTATAAAACTTATGTTAGAAGAGATAACTTATTTATTTTAGCAGTAAAATGTAATGTCAGAATTAGATAACCTGAAATGAATTTAATGTTATTTTATTTGACCAGTTATGGCCATATAATGTAAAGGTAATGTTGTTTTATTTTACTATTATTGAAGCTTTATTGTAAATGATTACATAAATGTTAAAGTGAGGTGTAACTGCATTGCTACTGTAATATATTGTGGGTAATATTTGAAGGTAGAATGTTTTGGCAATATAAAAACAGAATATAATGTTAGTATCGGTGACATGATATTAATTTAATTGTTAATTAAAATGCAAGGTTATGGGATTATAAGGATAAGGCACTTTGGTAATCATTTGTAATGCTATTGGAATATTACTGTTATATGGTCTTGCAATATGTGAAGGTAGAATGTTATGGCAATATAAAATCAGAATATAATGTTAGTGTTGGTGACTTGATATTAATTTAATTATTAATTCAAATGCAAATTAGGGGAGTATAAATATAAGGGACATCGTTAATCATTTGTAATGTTATTGGAATTTTACTGTTATGGATGACACATAAGATGTAAGGTCCTTGAGCCAAGTACCTTGAATTACTAAGATTTGGTAACTGGGGGAATTGCAACTATTTCAGTTTACATTATTCTAAGGTTGGATTGGGTATCTCGTCTATTAATGGAGTTCCAATGGAATTTTGGGTCAGTATTAAATGCCATTGAGTCGTAGAAAATACCTTGTCTTAACAATGAAAGGTCGTTGTTGGATTCCTTCGTACGTGTGATTTCTATAGAGTCAATGGTTTTTCTTTAGTTGTTGTTGTACTTGGTTGAGATCATTTTATTGCTTGGACTGCTCGTGTCGGGCGGGATGTAGACACCTCCATGTTCCTCAGAACAGTCGCTAGCCCTGAGACCTTAAATGGTTAAACTCGATGGGAACCTGGGCTTGAGCATTGCTTATGTGTCTTGGAGGTCCTAACCATTGCAGGGTAGGATGGATGGGTAGTCAGCCTGACTTATTTTTGAGTGAACGTCGTTGATGCATGCATTTGCCTATTGTATGTCGTATGTCGTCTTGTTGTGTTCGTCTTGCTTGTATCTTGTTCGTCATCGGGTTACTAGTTTCTGCCTGAGCATTAGGCCATGAGCCTATCTGACATTCTCTCTCTCCGAAGCAGAGAATTAAGATTAAATTCCCTGCTTTTCTGTGCAGAAATAGTAAAATCTACTACTATGGATTCTTCCATCTGTGTTCGTATTGTACCTAACACAGTAGGTCATTTAATGCTTGCAGTTACTGGTTGTGCACCTTATGTCTTCTTGTTATGTCCATCATGGTTGTGTTTTATTCATCGTCAGGTGGCGAAACAGAGTCAAATGTGTTTGTTTCCTTTGTACACGCGTGCACACACCTAAAAAAAAATAAAAAATCAGAGTTAGTTGTCGTAACGAGGAGGTTCGTTACAAAAAGGATGGTGGAGGAGGAGAAGGGATCACATCTAGTATGTGTAAGGTTATGCTACCAGATTTTATCTTGTGGGAGTCGGGATACCCAGCTTGGTTAATGAGTGGTAGCTCGACCTTGTGAGATGAGCAAGGAGCTAATAAACTATGGTTGTGAGCATGATCCCTTTGCGGATTGGGGGTCTCAGGGGGAATAAGAGTACCCCTAGAATTTGTTGGGAGGTATCATTGAGGTCTCAACGGTTTTCAAGCAAGAGCTAGACGGAGCGTAAGTGCACGACAACCACTTTCGGTTCTTAGCCTTCAACTATGGTACACGTGTAAATTTTTTATTTAAAAAGTAGTTAATTTTTTTGTATATGAATATCTATAATGGTGAATGTACGGTTATGTAAACTTGTATTGAAAAATAGTTAAATTTTATGTATATGGATATCTATAATTGCGATTGCTAAGTTGAAATTTTGGGCAGTCATTGTGGAATGTAATTTAAGATGTATTATCATGGTTTCCACCGAAGTAGTTTTAATTCTTACTGTTGCATCTGCTCAGAAAAAGGATTTTACTGTTTAATTTTGGTGTATTTTAATGTTGCGCAGAAGTATTTTTAATCCTTAATGTATTGTGCCTATGCCCATTTTTTTAAAGAAAAAAAAAAACCCTGCGCCTTCAATCCCTACTTGGGGGAACACTCTCGATCTTTGTGTTGAGGAGATCTCTCGGTTGAGCCTTTCACAAAAACAAAACCCGTGAGGCTTGTGCACTCACGAGAAAAGAGACCCTTCATTCACATTTTATTCTCCCTTAACACCAAATGCGAGTCTTGTGCCATGCGATTCTTGATATCAACCTCTGCGATGAATTTGTCGCTCCACACCAAAATGCAATGCTTGGGCCTCCAGATTTAAAAAGGGAACAATCATTGTTGATTGTCCTCACTCAACGATTCGATGAATGCTTAGGTGTGTGGTCCCACCTACCTTCCACCGGACATTCCACCCTCTTTAATTATGTTTGGTTCGTCAAAAAAATGAAATCCGGAAGCTAAGATTCAATCTTACCTTTCTGGTGTGATTTTCTTGTCCCTATGGAAACCCAGGTGTTTTTAAAAAAACTCTCTGAATACTCTAGATAGTTATAAAAGTATCAATTTAACATTTTACTAAAGATCCCCTTTCGACAAAAATATTTAACCCTCATTTATTGACGTCCTATTCTTATTTTTGTCTTGATGTTAGTGGTAGTGATCATGGTTGCACATTGAAAAGAGAGTATTACCTCTCTTCCTCAATGGTGGATTCCTTCCCACCATATATTAACTATTTATTCTTAGATTGTCCGATTGTTCATATTGTGTTTTTCCTTCAGACCACCCCTTTCTCATTGCACTCGGGCTTGCGATGCCCTAGAACCCATCCCCCTCCTCTGCGCGACCACCCAGTTTCCCATTGTCTCTCTGACCTACCCTCGCGCATGGGTATAGTTGTTCTTCCCTCTTAGTGAATTGTTGGTGGTGGATTCTCTAACTTATGACATATCTAATTTAATTACTTTCCTTAAGTCTCGTTTAGTCTTAGGCAGTGGTTCTTTCACCTCGGATTCTCCAGGTTGTCTGAGTTCCATCCATGATTAAATCTTGTGAGCGCCACTACTAAAAGCCTACCTAAATGTTCCCTTTAACGCCATCCATGAACCACTTGGTTGGGAAGCTCCCAAGGTAGTGGCCCTACACCCTTAATTACCCTGAATCCTTTGGTCAATAACTTTCCATTTGATTCTACCCTGCTGCATTCTTTTCCATCTCCATAATTATTTTAGGTCTCTTGTGTAAAAGGGTAATGATGCAAAAGAAGTGTGATATTTTGTTAGAGTGATTCTTTTAATTATATTAATGTTATTACAGATAAAAGTCCATGCGGGTTAATTACTAGTTCTAGTCAAATTCTATTTTTAATCAACTTCCAACCCAAGTATTTATTTTACAGTCTTTTAAATTCTAAATTCCAGTTAATATCAACCTAGTTCATGTGGCTGGATTCATTGGACAACCTAAACTTTTTAAGTTTAACCTCCCCTTTTTAATCTTACCAACTATAAGTTAAATCTCGGTCATAGCTAAGTCCAAAACTATTTGGTAGTTACCCTTTGATTTATTTAAGCTCAGATAATGTTCCAATTTCACTCGAAATTTTTATATTGCAGTTAAAAGGAGTGAATTACCATGACAACTATCCAATTCGGCAAGATTGGGGCGAAGATTTGTTTTAATATCCATTCGAGTTAATCTATAGAGGTAGAAGGATGATATTTTGGACCTTTAAATTTTAGCAGGCCTAATAATCATGTATGCAATACAACTAAATTTGTCACTACTTTATCTATGAAAAAGGGGTAATGCTTGCTATATTGAGCTTGGACTAAGAATGTAATTCTAGATTATAGTAGAGTTTGTTTGAATGAATTTAGGATTGAAGAGTAGTTGGTTTTCTAGTGTGCTAAATTTTAGTAAATTGATGAAGGAATGAATGAGAGGTTTTTAGTTGTATAGTTAGAAATAGAGTTTAGGAAAGGATCATTCTTTAATAAGAAATGGAATCTTCAAATCAATTTGTCTAGTCTTTTTTTAATGAAGAATAAATTAGATACAAGTTTCCATTCTATGATATGGTTCCTTGCTTTATTTGAATTGGAGAATCTAAGAATTTATAGATGAGTTTATTGGATTATTAAATCCTTGAATGGAAAAGTATAATGTTACATGAAAAGTATAATGTTACATGAAGATTGTTATATGCTTTTATTATTAGTTAGTGATGGGTTACTATATTCTATGATTGATTCCTTGATGATAAATTTGTTGTTGAATTACATCTAGATGTTGCGCAATTGAAGGTATTGAAAGTAGTCACCTGGCATCTTGTGTTTCCTGATTGTTTAGAGTGCCTTTATCTACAAGTTTTGTATAGTGTATAACATTGCAAGTTGAATTTCTGGCACGTTGGTTTTTATGTCGTGGTTGAAGGTTTAGACTTATTTATGGTTGCGCCTTGGTTTTTATTTCACTTGTAACAATGTGGTGACATGATTCCTTGTGATTGGATCATTGTGTGCATTGATCGATAAGCGCATATGATAACCTAGCTTTTGGGTAATCTATTTCCCGATGTTGATGGTGTTGATTAATGAATATGATGTATTGTATATTGTATTGCAACGCATATTTTGAAGTTTAAACTCTAGCTCTCCTTGAAGGCTTAAATACATGTCATTTGATCAGTGCCTTGTGCCTTGATGGTCATTAATGATGTTAATTAGCGTAGTTGTTATTTTCCTTATCTAATTAGTTTGGTAATTACTTCAAGCTTTTCAATGAGCTAAGGTGCTAGGATTTATGTTTATATGTTGCATTAAATTCATACACGAGATATCGTCGAGTTGTGTCACTTGTTTTATCATCATTATTTCCTAATGCAAATATATATATATATATATATATATATATATATATATATATACTACCTATTGTACGTCTTTTTTGTCATAAAGGTTAAGGCCGTCATTGTTATCATCAAGATGGGTGTTGTTGTTAACAATTGTTTCAATTTTTCAAAACTTTCTTGACATTTTATGTCCATTTAAATATGATTCCCTTTTTCTGTAAATAGGTTATTGGATAGGAAATTTTTGAAAACCCCTCAATGAACCTAATATAATAGCCTATGATTCCCATGAAAATCAAACATCTAACACATTCTTTGGCACTGGAAAATCTAGGATTTCCTTGACCTTTTCTGGGTCAACTGAAATCCTTTCTCCTGAAATTGCATGCCTCAAATATTGTACATTATCTTGGTAAATTTCACATTTACTAAACTTTTCATATAGTTGATCCTCCCTAAGTGTTTTCAAGACCATTCTTAAGTGTTTTTCATGTTCCTCTTTGGTTTCTGAATAAATCAAAATGTCATCTATGAACACCATTACAAACTTGTCTAGATATTTTCTCAACACATTGTTCATCAAACACATAAATGTAGAAGGTGTGTTTCTTAAACCAAAAGGTACCACCACGAACTCATAGTGTCCATATTTTGTTCAAAAAGCAGTTTTATGAATTTCTTCTTCTTTAATCCTAACCTGATGGTACCCAGACCGTAAATCTATCTTAGGGACTATCTTAGTTCCACCGACTTGATCAAACAGGTCATCAATGCGAGGTAAAGGATACTTTTTCTTAATTTTCTACTTATTAAGTTGTGTGTAACCAATGCAAATTATAAAGGTTACATCTTTATTTTTAACAAACAAGACTTGTGCTCCCCATGGAGACACACTAGGTATGATATATTTCTTATCCATCAACTCTTGGAGTTTTATAATAAGATCAATCAACTCTGGAGTACTCATATCGTAAGGATCCTTAGATATTGATGCATATCTAGGTACTAAGTCTATGGTAAAATATATGTCCCAACTAGGAGGTAATCCTATAATTTCTTTCAGAAACACATCCTAGACCTCTTTCAGTATTGGGTCATGTGTTAACAAGCTCTTGTTCATTTTCTCAAAATTTTCATATATATGCACAGCGTAAATATCACAGCCTTTACTTTCATTTATTTTAATTGTAGGGCATGCATTTTTCTTACTAACACTCCTTGTGGTATTCCTTTTACTATTCTACCTTTTCCAGAGTCATATAAACAATTAAAAGTCTTGTCATGACAATTTACAATAGTTGAATGTTTTTCCAGCCAGTCCATGCATATGAGTAAATCATAAGATCCTAAGGGTAAAATGATTAGATCTACCTTAGTCTCCATTTCGTCCATAATTACTATACAATATTTTACCAACTCAACAAAGTTTCATTTCATTCATGTAGCTAACTTAACTAGACAAGATTTCTTATGTTTGATTTTATCCAGTTTACAGCTCTCTACTACTGTAGGTGAAATATAACTTAGACTTGCACGAGGATATATTAAAATGGATAAAGTTTCTAATTAATCGTACCTTTTATCTCCACCATGGAGGATTGATGGTCATCCTGTAGATTTTCCAGAGAAGCATTGATATTATTAATACTTCTAGCAATATCATTTGATGTTGTTTCTTCTTTGATATTATGTACTTCCTTATTTTTTTATTTATTTAGTGGACAATATTTGTATAAGTGAGGTTCTTTACAAACCCAACACTGAAGAGGCATCCTAACTATATCCCTATCTATCTTTTTTACCAAGTTTATAGGTTTACTATTGTTTTGAACCAATACAGTTTGTTGTCCATTGTATCTATTTCTCCTAATTGGTGCATTATGTGATGGTTGTCAAGGATGTTTAAATGACTTCTTTATAGGATCAAACCAAGTCCTTGTTTCTATGTTTCCATTTCTTTGTATTTTCATACCTCTGCTTAAATTGAGTGAAACATAGTTTAGTGTTCCTTATTACTTCATCCATTGTCTTTTGATTAAGGAACTCAAATCTATCTTTGTATGCTTGAGACAAGTAGCTAATGAATCGTTGAACCTTTTCCTTCTCCTCTCTAAGGTAAGGTACATATCTCATTAGATTCAAAAACTTTGTGACAAAATCGTCAATAGTCATTTGTCCTTGCTTAAAGTAATGAAACCCCCTATCGTTTTCATCATAGTATCGTTTTGTTAAATACTTTTGTTTAAAATATTTATTGAATATTTTCCAATTCATTTTTTTTTCTCCTAATATTATTAATTTTCTTAGTCTCCTACCACCAAATGGAAGTTTTACGAGTCAGTTGGTATATAACTAAACTAGCCCTCAAGTTTCCTAGGTAGTTGTAGATTTGGAAATATTTACCCATGTTTAGAAGCCAAGCTTTTGCTCCCTCCTCGGACTCACCATCAAATATAGGTGGTTTGATTTTCTTATACTCACCAAATATTTCTTCCCCAAACCACTTCCTTTTCTTGGTTTTAGGTAACATCTTTTGTAGTGTGATTCTATCTGAGTTGTCCTTATTGTTTTCTTCATCTAGAAACTATGTTTTGTCGCTATTTACTTGATAGTCTTTATGCTTCTGTGACTCTTCATTGTAAATTTCATTTTTAGCATTGTTGGAAGTCTATCCTATATTTCTGAACCATTTCATATCATTCATGTTTTTAAGTAGGATTTCATTTAACTCTTCTTATTCTTTACTATCCTTGAGTATTTTTTCATTATTTTCCTTGATACTAATTATTCATTTATGCTACGCATGGTTTCCAATAGTCCTATAGAGTTATCTTGTGGTTTTCACTGTTTAGTGTTGATTTATTAGTTTCTTCAACCATGATACTAGTTATTTGATTATGATATGTGCAAAAATATTTTTACAAGAGTTTATATATATATATATATATATATATATATATATATATATATATATATATAGTCTCTTACTACTACCAATTTTTTTTTTATTCCTCATTGTTAAAGGTATACATATTGTTAAAGGTATACATGTATTACTACTCTTTAGATGTAAAATATTAAATATTTATTGTTCATGATTATCTAATATTCTTATCTAATTTTCATGGTGGTTCCAAGATAGAATAAAAGTTCATAGGTGTTCAGAACCTTACATCAAATTCATCATTACATTAATGTTTATCGATTATATCGTAGGGATCACCTTTGTTTAACTTACTATTCCATTATACTTTTTTTTTATAAGATATTGCTACACTACTCACATATTTATTTTACAATGACTTCCATTATATGTAGGTATTTATGGAGCTAAAGGTTGGTGATATTTCCTCTTTCTTAAGGTAAATTATCTAACTTCTTTATTTTATGACCTAATCCATAAGCACTATGTGCTTTAATTTTTACATTCATAGAATAGCTATCCATAATATTAGAAAACATAAATAAAGGTTCAAAACTAAAATTAGAATATAGGATATGACCCATAGACTAAGTAACACTATTATAATCAAAACAAAATCCAAGATTCTTAACCATAACAACATACAATTGTTACCATATTACTTCACACTTCATTATATAAATGAGAATATACTTAATATAGTATTACCTACTATATAGGTTATAGAGTGGACTATTACCCTGTTGTACTCTTGCTCACATGTTCAGTGGTATGGTTTCACACATTACCATATCTAAACCCAAGCTAGTGTAGTTGTACTATGACACATCTCTTCGATACTTGAGTTAACTCGATGTCATTAATGGTGGACTCTAGTTAAGGGTCAAGTCTGAACCCAAACTATTCCACATTGTGGTGCCACTTGAGTTCATTGGCATTCCCTTACCTACTCCAATATGTAATCATTACTATATATTGAAAATTGTAATCGTTTATCAAACCATTAATCCGTTTTTATATGTTGTTCAGTGGGTGCAGGTATTCTTCTGAGCTCTGTCGATCTTAGGTTTTCATTTTTCCATTAGAGTCTATTTGTTTTCACTGTGATCTGAAACATGGAAGACTATGGCGACTCTGGTGAGAACAACGTCGATTTAATTTATATTCACCATTTAATTTATATTCACATATATTTTACTTTGATTTATTACATAGTTGATGATTTTTTTTTTGTGGAGTTATTTACAGGTTTTCCTTGTCTTCGAGAACATTATTCTTCTTCTCCAATGAATACCATGACTAAACAGACCTGGGTAAGTTTATAAATCTTCTCTAACTCGTAACTTTATTTTTATACACTGACATCAACTAGGCTTTGTTCTTGATGGTGTACACTGACATCAACTAGGATTTATTGATAATGTACACTAACATCAACTAGGCTTTGTTCTTGATACAAGGTTATTACAACTCCTGGAATACATTTGATGTTAATCATCGCTATTTCTAGGTGCATAAATTTTGGGGCTTAGTCACTAAATGTAGAGATAAAAATGAAGAACAAATTTGTATGCCACGAGATGGTATCATTGAGTCTCATCTGAAGTCATTATTTAATTTCCATTGCATGCAATAACAAGAACGTACTATTATTACGCTTTCACTATTGTTATGGTGGAAATAAATTTCCATTGCATGCAATAACAAGAACGTACTATTAATACAATTTTCTATATAAACACATTCTGAGTGCCAACACTCCATATCATTAACATGTAATTTGAATATAAACATTTCTTTGAATATTATGGATTTTTCTCCTTACTAGGTCAAGGGTTACTGTATAACGTTGTCAAACATTTTTCATTCTGCGGTTTTGTCTTGAGACCCCTATTCATTATGGCTGAATTTTCTTCGCAGTATCCATAAGCTTTGCTATCGTGGTTTTCATTGTGAACTCAGCTAGGACCCAGATATTTAGTTCATCTGAGTTATATTTTTCGTTAATTTCTTGTCTCTATAAATGCACTTTAGTTATATTAGCTTTGTATTAATGCCATTTTCATTTACCTTTTTCTTTATGCATTGACTACCCGGAGAATTCAGCCCTCCCATACTTTGTATGGGGCATTTGATTATATCTTCAATGTTAATATTCAAGTCATGGTTTTGTAAGACGTCAATAGAATAACCTATGCCAAGTTTATAAGATACTTGTATCTAGTATTTTTGTGCATTCGAGTCGTGGCCATATGTGCATAGGATTTCAATACTTTTTTTATGGAAAGGATTCATGGAGACTCTGGTCAAGATGTTCTTTGCAATGGATGAAACCCTAAATATTTTTTGTACTTTTGGTTTTCAATAATTTATAAACACCATATATTGAACATTAGAAACATTCTCGTGGTGTATTATTATAAATTTTTACATTACCTCTACAATGAATATCACGGTATTATTTACTATATAAATTCAAATATCACGGTATTATTTACTATACAAATTCTTAGAAAGTATAAAAATTTCTCATGGAATCTCTATTGTAACACCATTGTAATTTTTTTGCACCATTCTTTATCAAAATGCAATAAATTAGAAACTAAATAGAGATAAAGAAGAAATATTTTAGTCCGCTTCAACACTCGAAGAAAATTGAGTAGAGAACCAATTCCTCCCAACCATAGAACTGAACAACCAAGATTAATTATTCATGTCACCCCCGAGCCTAAATCATTATTCCATAGGAACTAGAAAATCTGTAACCCTTTCTAGAAAACTTAGAGTTTGAATCTTTCTCAAAACCATCAAACTCAATTCCTCTTCACAAGAACTCAGTAGTACCCTCCCTCCTCTATACTTGTTTCTCTTCTTCCTTTCACAGAGAAAAAATAGATTTCCTAGGTCTTTCTCAAAGTTAGCCTCATCCCTAACCCTAGGGAATATACTTGGCCTAAATTTGTGCTAGCTTGTTCCCCCACTCCACATATCTAGGACTAGGTTTACACATGTCCTCATGGATAATATTTACTTTGATGGTTTTTATCCCTTTTCACTCTCCCATGGAATAATGATTTACTCTTTGTGACTAAATTCTCTAACCAATTTGTTTCTAGTTAAATAAAATAAATTAAAATAATATTTACCAAAATAAGAATCATCAGCAATGTTTATGATGATAGAATTTTAACATAAATCTTTTCCCAAAAACTTTCACAACCTAAACCATCAAAAATTAAAATATTAAAATGTTTATAAATGGAGGGATATTACACCACCTCGTAACATGAAACGAATGCATTGTTATAAACATAACATCATCATCTCATAGAAAATAATTTGCATAACAATTGTTGCATATCATCACAAGAACACAACATCATTGTCATAGTAAGGCACCAAATTCTCATGCATTCCATCATAAAATATCTTATCATATGCCATCATAAAACATATTATCATAAAAAGTGTATGCAATTACATCATGACATCACATCATGAAATACTATCATAAGAAATATTACCTAAACATATATTTATCAAAGATATAACATTTCATCAACATGAACAAATGGAACCACATGTTAACATAACATCATATTTAAATAGATCAAGTGTCCTTAAGATGGCATAACATCATGAATAGAGTAATCAGAAAGCATATGCATAATGGTGAATTCAACATATATATTTATTTTAACCAATAGCTAGTCATGCATCGAGATGTCAAAGAAATTATCATAAAAACCCTCATCTAGGATATGGATATGTCCTAGTTAAGTTATTCAATCTAGTTTGACTCATAAAATCAATTTAATCAAATAGATAGGGAAAGTCAAAATGCATAGTTTTTATGTCCTCCCATGTAGTAGATCTTGGGTTGTATTGGTCCAATTGGACCTTGACTTGTTCAATTTCATCGCTTATGAGATGAAAAACCCTATGGTCTAGTATAGAGAATTGTTTCACTTGAATAGATCCATCTTTGAAAACCTAAAATCCCTCAAATTTCAATGCATGGGATAGATCAGGAACAAAATTCCTAAGTAAAGAAAAATGAAATACATTATGCATCTTTATTAGATGGAATGGTAGCTAAAGATTATAGTCAATTGTTCCAATCCTCTCAAGGATATTAATGGTTCGATGAATCTAGGGGAAAACTTTATTCCCTTACCAAATCTGAAGGAACTCCTAGAGGGTCTAACTCTAAACAAAACCGTGTTCCCTTCCTTATAGCTTCTATTGGTTCTCTAAGCATCTATGTAACTTTTCTATCAGTCCCTAGCTTAGGTGAGCCTTTTCTTAATTATATTCCAATTATATAAGGTGTACCCAACATTCTCTAAGTTGGTACACCTTTTTCTTAATGCTGGAAGTCCATTATATCTATAGTTAGCTCTAGATCATAAGTGGAATAATTTATTTCACAACCCTTAAGTTTACATTAAGCATAAGCAATAGCTCCTCCTTATTGCACGAAAATTGTCCCTAGAGATTTACCCAATGTGTATGTGCATACAAAAAAGCATTTGAACATGTCAAGAACTCTCAATATTGGGGAAGTTGTTAATCATTTTTTTATCTCTACAAATGCTTCCTCCTATTCTTTTTTCCATTCAAATTTAACTCCTTTATTTTGTAGGACTGTGATGGCATTTGTGTAATAACCAAATAAATTTAACATCCATTAACTCCTTAAGATGAAACAATAATTTCTACTTGATTTCAGTAACTCAATAATTTCTTTAAATTACGCACATATGCATATAAATTTATCATAACGAATAATGATTTCATAACAAAATAAAACAAATACAGAATTTTAAATACCTGGGCCTGATGCTAACCCTCTGTTTGTCTGCTTGCCTTGTTAACCACTGCTAAACTGTGTAAACACTACCCAAAACCTTGTTCCACCCTGCCAACTAGGACAACTTCTTAGCTCCAGGATATCATATGGATATCCTGGCCCCCGTGCCCAAAACCTCCTCCCCCTCCATATCCTTCCTTCACCGCCTCTTGCATTTACTTCCTTACCCACCCATTTATTACCTTATCCCCTCATAATTAATTTCTTATCCCTTTATATTCAATGT
>JZKD02S2139215.1:763697-777063 GCA_000966675.3 Picea glauca
GGTGGCAGGGACCCAACTATGGGAACATACCTACCTATACTTATCCCACACCTTCACAACAATCATACCCTATGCCACCACCTCAACAATATCCACAACAACCATATCCTCAACAAATTCCACCACCACCACCTCAACAATTACAAATCACACAACCCCAACAACTACAACTACAACTTAAAACTAATTCACCTCCAAGACCTACAGAGTTTCCCGCTCAACCACTTCCTAACCCCAATAATAATGTAACTCAACCAACTTTTACTGTTTAGTTACAAACCTTTCCCACCTACCTAGTCACTCTAGTGGACTTACAAGAAATTCAACTTAGGCCAGGAAGGGTGCTTAATAAAGACTCTCCAACAATTGTTGAAGAATATTAAGAGGAAGAAACTCCCAAAAAAATCAACAATAATGTCTAAATAAATAAAAATTCCCCACATTTAGAGCCTCCTCAACCTTCCAAGTTTCCTCCTTACCCATAAAGGTTGGCCTTGGAGAAACCAATTATTCATTCCGAGTTTGTCTTAGTCTATAAATTAAGTAATGTTTGCATCAAATTCCCCTTATTGCAATCCATTAAGGACATACCTATCTATACCAATACCATCATGGAACTTTGTGTCAAGAAACACAAAAGAAAGAAGATATAACCCACACAAATTCAATTTGTGGAGGAATCAACATACCTTATGTCAGGACAAACCTTTGTAGAAAAATATCAAGATCCAGGCAATCTGGTTGTTTCGGTACACACCAATAATTCTCTTGTCCCAAACACCCTTAATCATTTAGGGGATGCCATTAACATCATGACATTGCATACCATGGAACAATTATAGTTACTTAACCTTCGCACTACACCTACTGTTTTAGAATTAGTAGATAGATCTAAGATCAAGCCAAAATGTATGTTAGATGATGTGATTGTTTCCTTATATTAATTGGAGTATCCTGTTGACTTTATGGCCTTGCAGCCCATAACCCCTTCAGGAGGTGATCCCCTGATCTTGGGAAGGCCATGGATGGGCACCACAATTTCATTTATTATCTGTAGGTCCATGAAGATGCTCATTTCTCATGGAGATTCAATGAAGAATGTAACTCTATATCCTCTAGCCAAATGATCTCATGAACTTGAAAACACTCCATGGTTAGACACTATCAATAGTGATGAGAAAAATTTTCAATCCATTTCTGTAACAGATCAAATCATGAAATTCAAAGAACTTAACGAATAAAAGCAACTTCAAAGATTTTTAGTTAATTTATATCCCTTGCAGTATTTTGATTTACCTCTTGATAATATATTTAGCTAAAAATTTCAAGAAAATTATGATTTTAATACTTCCTGATAACTAAAATTTTTTGCAGTAACCGCTGATATGACATAATCAAGAACAATTCCTATTGATACCAATCTAGGTAAATTTTTGTATATAAATTCCCAACTTGATTGTTCTCGATAGGAACAATTAATTAAAATGTTGCAAAAACATATTGTTTCCTTTGCATGGAGCTATCAAGATATGAAGGTAATTCACCCTGATACTTTCACCCACCATATTTGTATTTAGGAGAATGCTCAACCCATTATGAAACCACAAAGGTGGATAAACCCTTCTCTTAAGGATATTGTCAAAGAAGAATTACAGAAATTGCTATATGCCGAATTTATCTACCCGATGGGAAGTGGCATATTTGTGTTGATTACCGTGAAATTAACAAGGAAAAAAATACTTCTCTTTTCTTGATTGCTTTAGTGGGTATAACTAGATCAGGATTGCACTTGAGGACCGAGACATGAAAACTTTCACATGCCCTTGGGGAACATATTCTTGTAAAGTGTTACCCTTTGGACTATGTGATTCCCTTGCTAATTTTCAGAGAATACTCTTAGCTATATTTGTTTATCTGATCCATGAGTGTGTTGATGTCTACATGGATGATTTCTATGTGTATGGTGATACTTTTCTTGAAGCATTAGAGAATTTAGAAAAGGTTTTGATAGAGTGAAAGGAAACTAACCTTGCTTTGAGTGATGCTAAATTTTGAATGTTGCAAACAATAGGTATTTTCTTGGCCATTTTATATCCAGTGCCAGATTTGAAGTGGACCCAACAAAAATAACAGTCATATCAAACCTTCCAATTCCAAAATCTTTAAAATAAGTAAGAAGTTTTATAGGAAATTTTAGTTATTACAGAAGATCCATATAACACTTTAAAAAGATAGAAACGCCTTTGTTTAAATTAATCACCAAGGATATTGACCATTTCTGTGATGATCATTGCCAACATGCTTTTGAAATACTAAAAGAAAAAAATTACGCAAACACCAATCTTGAGGGGGCCAAATTGGTCTCTCCTATTCTATATTTCAACTGATGCCTTCGATACAACTCTTGTAGGTATGTTGGGAAAACATGAGAATTAGTCATTGATCCAGGTGGATATCGGTGGCCACCCACCTATTCCAACTGACTCATATTGGTAGTTTTTTAGTTTGACAGTTTGTTTTTCCTAGTTTTCGGGTTCTGAACTTCTGGGGCCATTTTGAGTTCCTAAACAATTTTTTTAGGGATCAACATGTGCATATACCTTTCCAATGGGATATCATGCACATAAAATGAAGATCATATGAAAAATTTATGACCTTGGGAAGTTGACGTAGCAACTTACCCCAACGGGGCCCACATGAGTCTTGGAGCTTCATCTCCTAGGTTTAGGATTTTGGATGTCTAGGGTTTTGAAATTCATGTTTATTGTAAAAATTATTTTATAGCCTCATTGTACTCATATTCTTGTGAATGAGCGCAACTGTCACATATCTTCTCAAAGATAAGTCGCCACCATTCTAGAAAGCTTGTTTGAGTTTGCATTTTACAGTTTCAACATATTTCTTTATTAATAGAAGCCAAGTTTTACTGTATCTCTATTATTGTTCATTAAATCTATGTGTTAATGATATAGATCTATATTCATTTCATTCTTCTCATAAAATATAGATCAGTGGTATCAGAGTGGTGTGGTCCTTATCATTCTTAATGCATGTCCCTGACGAGGTCAGGGTACAAAGAGTTGGTTCTTGAGATTGTTTCTCTTGAGGACAAAGGCTCTCGCACGCCCAAGCGAAATTCCATGTTGGGAGAAAAGAAAGATGAAGAGACATGATATACTTTCAAGTTGTTGCTTGAGGAATCCCTCATGCAATAGAGGAACAAGATGATGGATAGTTTTGCGCAAATCCTTCAACGACTGCCAGCAAGTGATGCATCTTCCTTGAGCAAAGGCACTGCCCCATTCAAGGTACATATCAACTTTTATATTCCTATATTTGAAGTTCAGATAGATGCATATGTTGTAGACAAATGGTTGAATCTACTATAAGGGTATTTTTTGGTCCATAACTTTTCGAATAGAGAAAGGATTACTTTTGCGCTCCTTAAAGCCATCCCCAATGTCAAATATTGGTTGGATACTTTCTGTGAGAAAAATGCAATAGAGGAACCCTCATTATTTACAGTCATACTCACCTGGGAGTCCTTCCAGGATGTTATTAAGGAACAATACTACCTTGTCAGAAGTTATGATGACCTATATACAAAATGGACCACACTGCGGAAGGAAAGGGACCAAGTAGTGCCAAATTTCACAAATATCTTCCATACCTTGTGCACCAAGCTGGGTATCAAATATTATGAGTAACATATAGTGATAAAGTACCATGGTGGTATTCATAGATACATCCAGGAAGAAATGGAGTTTCTATAAATATCTTCCTTGGGCGTGACCTATCGATATGCCATCAAAATCGAGCATAAGATTAAACAAAAATCGCAATAGTTTGGGTCTAGGAACCCCTCACAGGAGAAGCAGGGAAGGGTAGCCAAAACCTGTAGAAAAAAGGGCAGAGAAAATATGGACAACCTTAGGACAACCAGTATAAGCCACAAACAAAGAAGGACAATGTAAATATGAAGAAAGATATTGGGAAGTTGTGCGACTTCCATAAGAGCCCCTGGCATAACATTGTCAATTTCCACTCAAAGTAGTCATTGGTGACTGAGATGAAAGTCTTTGAATTAGATGCGAGTTTTGAATCAGAGTCAGAACCAGAAAAGGGGAGATGTATCATTGACACAGAACCCACTTCCACCATTTATACCACTAAGATACATCCCAGTGAACCTGATGAGCCAGAGGAGGGGAAGCGCCTCTTTTAGTCACAGATGTGGGTGAAAGGCACCCTGTTGCACTTCATCATTGATAGCGATAGCCAAAAGAACCTCATCTCAATGGATATCATCAAGTGGTTTTCCCTGCTAACAATGCCACACACACATCCCTACACCATTGGATGGCTCCACCAAGGAAGTGATCTTTGCATCAACCAACAATGTCGCATGTATTATGGCATAGAGCCCTTCAAAGATGAGGTATTGTGTGATGTTTCTCCCCTTGAAGTTTGTGATGTTCTTTTGGGCCAAACTTATTTATGGAAACGTCATGTTGTATATGAGTCTAGGCCTCACAGTCTTATTATTACTTTGGACAGGAAATTGTACAAGATACCCGAGGTAGTTCCACCTAGTGCCATTTCCTTGATCTTTTCCAAGCAATGTATGAAGGTCATCTCTCAGACCTAGAATTTTGTCTTCTTCATGATTATCTCTCCGATTTTGTGAATGAAAGTTCAATAATATCTTGTTTTAGCAAAGAAGACAACAAGTGGGAGAATGTTGGGTTGTTATATTCTTTGCAGTGAAAGTCCAGTTGAGGTGAATCAACTGACAATCAAAGGTCAAGGTGGATCGACAACAAATCAAAGGTCTAGGTAGTCGATTGGGTAAATTCGAAGTTGAAGATATCGATGACAAGTCAAAAAATAAGAGGTTGAAGTGTGGGCATGAGATGACCACCCAAATATTGAATGAAGGCTGACTAGTAGTCGACTGGTAAGCCGACTACAACAGAATCCCAGGATTTGTGAGATTTGTAGCAAATGATTTGCATGGATCTATAATCTCTTTTGGGCACCAATATTTATGGTTTTTCCTATTGTAAATCCCATGAAGATGTTTGTTGTAAGGCGGTAAAAGCTAATGCAAAATATGCTAATGCATGAGTAAGTCGTAGGTTGTTGGTCATGTAGATGTAACTCTGATTGGCTACAAGGTTTTTCTTGTGCAAGAAAGAGGGTATGATGTCAATTTTTCCTTAGGTGTGGACCAAGGTTATACATGTAACATTTTATTCAGATTGAATAAGACAAAAAGAGATAAGAATGCTCAAAGGAATGTTGGTTTTCTTGGTTAAGGGTTTCCAAGGTAAAATCTTGGTGTATTGTGTGATTGTTGTGTCATTTGTGTTCTTTATTAAATTCTTCTTCTCTTATTCTAGGTTTAGTGTGGAAGTGTCTCTCATTTCCTGACATATATGGGGGTTGGGAAGATGAAATATCCCTATATAAACCTAGCTCCCGTGAAAAACACCCTACCCCTAAGTAGCCTTTTAAGGGATGGGCACTAAAATTTCTCTTCTACTAAACCATCTCAAACTCTCTCTTTCCCAGATCCATCATCTTCTGCTCATCAAGATATTGCCAACAACTGTGATTTTTCTCCAAAAGGAGCTCTAGAATGAAAGTTATGACCCTCCAAAGTTGTACCAAATTATCAAGGTCGACATCTGACTCATTGCCACATGGTATCCCGTAGCTTGTGCCATCTAGCTTAGCGACATCATGGAGCTGAGGTGGCATTAGCCCACGTAAACCTACAATCATCATCACTCAGAATTTCTCTTGGTGTGCTTTATGTCCATTTTGATGGATATGGTATCAAGGAATATTCCCTCACGATACTTTCCATTAGGAATTTGAATGGTTTGAGTAGTTTGACAGCTCTGAACTCGAGGTATCGAGGAATATTTCCTTCTCCTCAATGGACAACATATATGCATGTCAGGGTCTCCCATCCGAAGGTTGATATTCGTATGACACCCAAGGTTTTCCTATCTCATTGGACCCTACTCAACTCGTCACGAATTCATGATTGACATATGTCATTCTAGGAGCATCCTGTCTGCCTTGCTGGAAAGCTGCATCATTCAAAACATTAACATTTCACTTCTTAACTTAGGCGGGACTGACAACATATCAACGACTATATTTCCATCTCTCCATTCAAAGATCTATGGTCAAGATCAAACCTCCATTGGATTTTCACTCAATTATTTGAAGCATCTCATTCGGGGTCATTCTCATGGCACATGAGATTTCCTTCCAAAAACCCCACTTTGAACGATTCTTTCGAAGTCCATCACTCAAAATATTTCCCATGACTCTTGATGGTTCTCTATGATTCCTTCACTCTGAACAATCCATCGATTAACGGTCTTGATCTATTTAGATCGACATTTATTGTTCTCCGCTAGATAACACTCATTTTTTAGGAGTGACATCACTTTGTTTCAAGAAATTAACCATTTTTTGGGTTCCAAAAGACTTCATTCCTGACCTACAAGGGCTTGAACCCCAATTTATAGCCACTACAAGTTACGAAGCCTTAAGGATAAAACCTTATAGGGTTTAATGGCTTCTCCACATAGGAATATACAATGCTCAAGTAGGCAACAGTTTATGCCAAGTTGCTTTCATGAATTAGCCGAGAAATAACAAACATCATAGCATAACTTTTCTTACAACATTCAAAATCATAATTTAATTACACAGACTATCTCTTCCAGTCATAATCATAAGGGGTGGTTCCATGGTACATTCCCCCGTCAGTTGTTCAATCAACCATTCTCTCTCTATATGAACCAATTGTCACAATAATTAATTTTTTAACCACCTCTGCGACCTTATCTTAATGGTCACATGGTCCCCTCATCAATATGATAAGCTGGTAGGCGAAGTTATTATGTTTGCAAACATATATTAGCTTGTTGTGCAAGCTTCCTATTTTCTTCACTGATGCATCTCAACTCCACTTCAATCAACCATTCCATCAGTCCCTCTACCTCATCAATTTCCTATGGTGTATCATGGATAGTACTTATCAAGGTTGTTCCCTCCTAGTCAATATTTTGATGTTTATATAAAAATCAAAACACAATTACATGACTCATATTTTTAACATATGAAGTTTGTGTATAATTATAATCGTGGGAGAAAACAAGGTGTTATATTCCCCTCCCCATTAAATAAATATTGTCCTTGGTGTTTAAAACACCACATAGATACAATTATACATTAAACAAAAATGGGTATGCATGTCTAATGGCTTCTTCCAGCTCCCACCAGCTCCCATGTAGCTTCATCTACTCCAAAGTGCTTCCATTGCACCTTGACCTACATGATGGATCGGTTCTAGAACATTGTTTCTTTCGTGTCCAATATGCATTGAGGTTCTGGTTGGAATTATCCCTCTATTTACACCTGTATTACATTCCAATGAATAACATGATTAGAAACATGCACATATTTCTTTAACAAAGACACATGGAAGAAATTATGTGCTCTAATAATAGGTGGTAAAGAAAGTTTATGCTACTGGTCCTATTCTCTCTAGGATTTCAAATTGTCCACAATATCGGGGAGACAACTTAGAAAAAGTCCCCATTTTCAAGGAACTCCTCTTGGGTTTCACCCGAAGATACACATGGTCTCCTACTTTAAACTCTCTAGGGGTTCTCTTGCTATCAACATAGATCTTATGTCTATCCTGGGCAATTTTCATGTTCTGACGTATCTTAACTATCTTATCTCTTTCAATAATTCAGGTCCAAGTGTGATTTTGTCCATTGGATTGTCCCAATTAGTCAGAATTCAACACTTCTTGCCATACATAGCCTCGAACAGGCTCAATGATTCTTGATAACCATTATTGTATGAGAATTCTACCAAAGGTATATATTCTTCCCACTGGTTGGACTAATGCATAAAATGCATTCGTAAAATATATTCTAACACTTTGTTCACCCTTTCAGTTTGACCATTGGTTTGAGGATGGTAGGCCATGCTAAATGTCAACTGCGCTTCTAAACCTACAAATAAGTTTTTCCATAAATTCGAGGTGAACTTAGAATCTCTAGCTAAAATTATGGTTTTAGGAAAATCGTGCAATATGAATATTTATTTCATAAAAACATTTGCAATGTCTATGGCTTTAAAAGTATACTTTATGGGAATGAATGAGCTTCCTTTCTCAAATTATGCACTACAACTATGATTGCATCATGTTGTTTGACTGTCTTTGGTAGCCCTATGATAAAATGTATGGAGATCACTTCCGATTTCCATTCTAGTATATGTGTGGGTTGCAATAGTCCAGTAAGGTGTCAATGCTCGACTCTCACCTATTGGCACTCAAAAAAATTTGCAATATAATGAACATTGTCTTGCTTCATCCCATGACAATAATACGGTTGTCTAACTTTTGTCACCATCTTTTGGTAAACAGGGTGACGTACATATGGACTACTACGAAACTCATCCATAATCAAGAACCTCAAATCTGTTGAATTAGGCACGTACAACCTATTATTGTATAATAATAGATTATAAGTCCTTAGCTAATATCCTTCGTACCTCTTTTCCTTAGGTTCTTACTGCAATTTTTCCTTCACTTTTTTGAAGAACTCATCTTCCAACAAGAGGATCTTAATCCTCTGTTGAATGTCAGTCTCTCGTACGCTTGGTTCTACTAAGTGTATTGTCTAAGCACTTCGACTAATTTGTTCTCTTTTCCTTTTATATGTTTGATTTCAAAGTCAAAATCACTGATTAGTGCCATCCACTTGGCCTTTCTAGCATTCAACGTTGGTTGTTTGAATAAATACTTCATACCACAATGGTAAGTCATGAGGATAAATCTCCTCTCAAGCAAGTGATGTCTCCACATTTTCAATGCATGTACAATTGCTGCAAGTTCTAGGTCATGGGTAGCATACTTCTACTCATGTTCATTCAACTTCCGTGATTCATAACAAACCACTTTTCCTTCTTGCATGAGAACTCCACTAAGTCCCTTGTTTCAACCATATTTGCAAACCAGGAAGTCTTTTTCTGGGTTCAGAATATTTAAAACAAGGGCATTGGTCAACAACTACTTTAGTTGCTGAAACTATCTTCACACTCTGGTGACCACACAAACCTCTTTCCCTTCCTTTGTAATGAAGTAATAAGATTTCCAATCTTGGAAAATCCCTTGATGAACCTCCTGCAATATCCATCCAATCCCATGAAGGATATTACTTCTGCCACGTTTCTAGGGAAGGCCAATCTGTGATTTCCTTGATCTTTGTAGGGTCTACTATGACTCCTTCGGTTGAGATTACATGACCTACATACTGGATTTACTTTTTAAATAAAAATCACTTGCTAAATTTGGCATATAGATGATGTTCTTTTAACACTTGTAACACTATTTTGATATTTTCTTCATTCTCCTCTCGATTCTTGGAATACACCAAAATGTCATCCAAAAACACTAAGACAAACTTGTCTAAATACTTGTTGCGCACACTATTCGTCAAACACATGAATGTATTTGGTGAATTTGTAAGTCCAAATGGTACCACAACAAACTCATAGTGATCATACCTTGTCCTAAAAGTTGTCTTGTGGATGTCCTTGTATTTAATACTGACTTGATGATATCTTGACCTCAAATCTATTTTTGAGAAACTATAGCCCCTCTGCGCTTATCAAAGATATCGTTTATTCTAGGAAAAGGGTATTTTTCCTTGATGCTCATCTTGTTCAGCTTCTTATAATCGATGCATAGTCTTAAGGTACCATATTTCTTCTTTACAAACATGGTTGGTGATCCCTATGGGGACACACTCTGTCTAATGTAATCCTTGCCAATCATTTCTTTCAACTGCATATTCAGTTCCACGAACTTGAGCATACTCATTCTGTAAGGAACTCTCGATGTTAGCACTACTCCAGGCACGAGATCAATTTAGAAGTCAAGGTATCTTCTCAGAGGTAATCCAGGCACCTCCTCAGGAAACAAATCTCTAAATTCTGATAGAACCGGGTGATATTCAAAATTTAGCTCCCTACCTTCTCTTAAGTTTAGTACTTGTATAAAATACAAGGGACACCCTTTTTTGCTAAATTTCTTGAGTTGTAATATTGATATTTGTCTCATAGAGACTAGCTTCCGAATGCCTTGAAAAATTCTGGTACTTCCTTTTTCGTCTTCACATTCTAGAATTTTCTCATAACAATTTAATTTCACCTTATGGGAGGCTAACCAATCCATTCCTAACAACATGTCATAAGAACCAAGGAGTAGAAAATTCAAAACCGCTTGGGTTTGAAATCCCTCCATCCTAATTGGACATGCTTCAACTACTTCCGCCACTTTCCTCTTTGTTCCAGTGGCTAACTAAACTAACCACACTTTGGTGTGCTTCTTTATCTGTAATGAACATGCCTCAACCACTCGAGGTGAAACATAACTAAGATTATATCCTGGGTCAATTAAAACAAAAATTGGTCGTTCAGTAATAATACCTTCCAATTCCACCACAGAGGTTTGGTGGACCGCTTGTCGATTTTCTACCATTGCATAAATTCTCGGTACACTCATAGCTACATCATTGAACGTAGTTTCCTCCTACAGGTTATACAATATTTTTTTTTCATGTTTCCCATGGGGACGATCCCTCAACATGTGTGGCTCTCTACATCCCCAACATTGCAAAGGTCCTTTCTTGGGCTCCCATGTTCTTTCCCTTTCCTACTCTATTGGCTTATTCTTGCCTTGAGACAGAAATTTTTGTTGATGCACACTCCTACTTGGCTGACCCGACTATGCATCTTTCATGAAATTCTTACAGGGAAAAAACTTGAATCCCATCTTCTGGAATCCACTCTTGTCCTTTCTTTTGCAATCCTTGGAAGACTCATGCTTGTGATTAGACTCATTGTAACAAGATTTGGCCTTCTGAATGGTGTCTTCCAACGTCTTGGGTTTTTCAAACTCAATTCGATCCTTGTAGGACTATGGTAACCCATTGAGAAAAAAATGTATTCTTTTCTTCTCATCCTTAAGGTAGGGATCATATCTCAACAACTCAATAAACATTTTTTCATATGCATCAAAGGTAAGTTACCCCATCTTAAGCTCATAGAATTCCTTTATTTTTTCATCATAATATTTTTCAGAAATATAATCTTTGCAAAAGTATCTCTCAAACTATTTCTAAGTTAATTTTCTTTCCTTTATCCTTTTGATTTCCTTGAGGTCTTCCCACCAAACGGAAGCCCCTCCATTCAAGTTAAACACTGCAATTCTTACCTTGGTATTGTATGAATAATTATGTACTTGAAAGTATTTTTTCATGCTAAATAGCCATGCTTTGGCTTCCTCTCCTTTATTTATTTCACCATCAAAGGTAGGTGTATTATCCTTCTTGAATTATTCAGTCAGAAAACTCTGAGATTTCCTTCTATTTCTCTTCTTAGAAATGTTAGATTCGATGCCACTACTTGATTGTTCTGTTGAAATAATGTTTTGACTAGAGGACTCCATGGGAATTCCTCCACTCCATTCCCCTCTCTTAGTACCCCCAATGTTTTATTTTGTAATAAATCCTGCTTGCATCGTTGTGAGCTAGTCCATGCTTTTGGGCATTCGAAGTGGTTTTCAACCTCTCCGACTATTGTAATTTTGCATTGTTAGTGCCTTGTTGCAATTTTTTTTGAATTTCAGATAGACTCTGCAGTAGGATTGCATTCAAATCTTCTTGTTTGACATGGGCTCTCATAAGCCTATCATTATCTACCTTCAGACTTAGCACAGTGGCCATCAATTCTGGAGGGGTTTCCCTATCCCTCCAACCATCAAACTCTTCATCTTTGAGGTGTGAGATGTCATCCATGTTGTGCTGCACCATTCACTTCTGTGAACTTTTCAATTTATCCTATGTGTTGAAACAACAATTACCATTAACATTTCATGTTAGTATTTTGAATCATGCATTCTAGAGAACATAATATCTTTTTTTAGAGAGTCATAAGAGGTATTGATGACCCATTCAATCCTAGAGTTTGAACTATGCTCTGATACCACTCTGAATAACACACTACCCCTAAGTAGCCTTTTAAGGGATGGGGCATTAAAATTCATCTTCTGCTAAACCACATCAAACTCTCTCTTTCCCATCTCCATCATCTTCTGCTCACAAAGAGCTTCCCAATGACTATGATTTTGCTCCAAAAGGAGCTCTAGAACGAATGTTATGACCCTTCAAAGTTGTATCGAATTCTCAAGGTTGACATCTGACTCACTACATGTGGTATGTCGTATCTCATGTCATATAGGGTGGCGACATCATCGAGTCGAGGTGGCATTATCCCAGCTTTCCCCTTTGGAATCTCTATCCACGTAAACCTAGTTTCATCGACGCTTGGGATTTCTCCTAGTGCGATTTACGTCCATCTCCAATGGCTATGATATCAAGGAATATTCCCTCATGATACCATCCATTATGAGTTTGAATGGTTAGAGCAGTTTCATTGCTCTAAACTCGAGGTATCAAGGAATATTCCCTTCTCCTTGATAGATGGTGTAGATGCACATCATGGTCTCTCTACCAACAGTTGAGATCCGTCCAATGCCCAAATTTTTCCTATCACACTGGACCTCACTCAACTCATCATCTAGTTAATGATATACATTTGAATTCTAGGGAAATATTGACTTCCTTCCAAGAAATCCACGTCATTCACAATGTTAACACTTTACTTATTAACTTAGGAGGGAATCATGACAAATCAATGATTACCATGCCATCTCTCCATTCACAGATCTACGATCGAGATCGACCCTCCATTGAAGTTGTACTCAATGCTTCAGAGCATCTCATTTGGGGTCATTCTCACAGCACATGGGATTTCCTTATGAAAACCCCACTTCGAACGATTATTTTGGAGTCCCTCCTTCAAAACCTTTCCCACAGTGCATGAGGGTTCTCTCCACTTCCTTCACTCTGAATATTCCACTGATTAATAGTCTCAATCTCTTCATATCAATGAATATCATTCTCCATTATATAACACTATTTTTTTAGGAGTGACAACAATTCGTTTCAACAACTTATCCATTTTTTGGGTTCCGCGGGACTTCATTCCTAACCTACAAGGACTCAAACCCCAATCTATAGCCACTAAAAGTTACTAAGGCTTAAGGATAAATCCTTATAGGGTTTGATGGCTTCTCCACATAGGAATATACAATGCTCAAGTAGGCATATTTTCACGGTGATTTGCTTTCACGAATTAGCTAAGAAATAAAAAAAAATCATACCACAGATAGTCTTAAAACATTCAAAATCATAAGTTA
>JZKD02S2139215.1:817000-852775 GCA_000966675.3 Picea glauca
ACATGGGTAATTCCCCCTTGGACCCCTCTTGGCCACTCTCTTAGACCCTCCCCTCTCTTGTTTATTAATTCATCCCCCATATATGTCCATGTCCCCTTAGTAGTTGACATCACATATTATTATTAAAACATAGAAATGCATTTCACATATACATCGCTTGGTCGTGATCACATATTACATCTACATCAAACATTAATTGAACTAGGGGTTATATTGGGGATGTTACATTACCCCTCCCCTACAATTGTTCTTCATCCTTGGTGCACACTATGCATATATACATATATATACAAATGTTCATCACAATACTTAGAAAATAAAATTCTGCAATTTCACAACTCCAGCAACAATTCCAACCATAATCTCTTATTCCTATCAACCAGTTGACCCAAGGAATGCACCATTCTTTTATCAGGGATAACCCAAGGAATGTATCATTCATTTATCAGGGATAACCCAAGTATTGTACCATTCATTTATCATGGATAACCCAAGGAATGTGCCATTCTTTTATCAGGCCCCCCATCACAGGTTGACTAGGAATCTGAGATGTGGTTCTAAAACTCTAGCTTCTTAAAATGGGGTCTGGCATTTTTTTTTCTTCAAAATTGACAAAATTTTGTGGGTATTTTTCCCGCGTGATTTCTTCATTCTCCCATGTAACATATTTAGGACTGTAATAGTTCCATTGAACCTTTACCATCTCTATGGATGTTTTCCTGAGCACTTTCACTTTCCAGTCCATGATGCATACTAGATCCACCCGGAAATCCCCTTCATGCTCCACCTAAGTCACATTCCAATCAATTATGTGGCTAGGGTCAAGCACATATTTCTTTAATAATGATACATGAAATTCATTATGCACTCTCATGGATGCAGTAAATGCTATTATGTATGTAGTTGGAACTATATTTGCTAATATTTCAAAGGGTCCACAATATCTTGCTGCCAACTTTGGGAAACTTCCTAGTCTTAGTGAACTTCTTTTCTCCTTCACTTTTTAAAAATACTTGTTCACCCACTTTAAATTTTTTGAAAACTCCATTCTTATCTACATAAATTTTATGCTTATCCCGAGGATCCTTTAAATTATGCTTGATTGTTGTCATCTACTCTTCCATTTCCTTCAACAAATCTGGCTATTGGATTATCTCAAATCACTGGTGTGTTACACATTTTCCATACAATGCTTCAAATGGACTCATCTTTAATGAGGTATGATACCCATTGATGTAATAAAATTCAACTAAATGAATATAATATTCCCACTTTAATGGTTGATTCATTACATACATTCTAAGAATGTCTTCAATTATTCTGTTAGTCCTCTCTATTTTCCCATATAACTCTAAGTGATATGATGTACTGAGATTTAGATTTCTCCCAAAACCTTTGAACAAACCCTTCCAAAATTGGAATTAAACATTGGATCTATGTCTGAAACAATTGCCTTAGGCACTCCATGTAGCATGACAACTTCTTTCATGTAGATCTCTACAATATTTGTTTCCTTGTGTAGTCTTCACTTGAATAAAATGTACTGCTTTAGTCAATTTATCCACCACCACCATGATAGGATCATGATTCTTCACTTTTCTGGGAAGATTTGTGATAAAATCCATTGTGATGAATTCCCACTTCCATTCTAGAATGGGCAATGGCTGCAACAACCCTACTAGATGTTTATGTGATTCGGATTATTTTCGGCACGAAATGAGAGCAGAGATATAATAAAGAAATCTACAGAGGTATCTCATATATATAATATTATAATAGAAATGTATCAGAGATGCAACCATAAACACAGATATACATTAATACACACTTTTCTATTAATGAGTGAAAAGGTACAAAGACTGTAAAATATAGAGTGAAAGCCTTGCTAGAATGGTGGCAACTTATCTCTAAGAAGAGATGTGATGGCTACTCGCATATGTGAGAAGATGATTTTACAATGAGGCTCCAAAGGCCTTTTTATCATCAATAAAATCCAAAACCCCAACCCTGGAAGATGAAAATCCAACAGTTTTGTGGACCCCGTTTTGGGTAGTTTGGTGTATCAACTTTCCGGGGGAGTAACTTTGGCATACGATCTTCATTTGGGGCGCATGATAGCATGTTGGAAAGGTCCCTTCAGTTGCATTGAGAAGCTAGGTCCCTAAAAACCTTCATTTAGTCCCTCAAAATGGCCCCGGAAGTTAAAAACTGCTAAAAATAGTAAATTGCCAAAATTGTCAGAAAACTATTTTGAGCCAGTTGGAAAAGGTAGGTGGCCACTGATATCCACTTGGATCAATCCTCCCTCCTTGGGAAGAAATGGTATCCATTGCGTTGAGTGCCTAGGGGAGAGGGAAAAGAGTTTGTTGAATCTGCATCTTAATGAGTTGCTTGCCTTGTTGGAGAAGTTTCTCTGCTTAGTGTTTTGAAGGTTTTCACGAACCTGTGGATGGAAGGGTTGGACATTTTTAACTAGTATGGATACATGAGATGTCTACATGCAGAAGAAATCTTTCTGATTTTTTGTAGTCTTTTCGACTTTCTTCTGTTGGATAGAAGGTGCTCGGGCCAATGATGTAGTGGTTGCAGTATCCTTCTTTTCACCTTTTGAATAGATTGTGAAGAAGCTAAATTTTGTAGTATGAGATACTACCTTGCGGCACTGTTTAGGTGGGACAGTAGTCAGAACCATCTTTAGTATCTTGTAGAGATGACCCCCTAGAGTAACAATGACACTACAAGTTCGAGACTCATAGATAACATGGCTCTTCCACATATATGGTTGGCCCAAGAGAACATCACAGACATCCAGCGGGGCAATATCACATAATACCGAATCCTTGAAGGGTTGGATGCCATATGAAAATCAACACTGTTGGCTGACATAGATATCTCATCCCTGGTGAAGCCACCTGATGTTGTGTAGTTGTGGGTGTGGTGTTGTCGACAATCCCAACTGTTTGACGATCTCTTCTGAGTTGAGGTTCTTCTGGCTTCCGTTATCAGCAATAAAATGCAGTGGGGTCCCCTTCACCCACATATGTGAATGAAAAAGGCGCTCCCCTCTTCAGGATCTGTTGGTTCTTCTGGTTGAATTGTTGTGGTCACGACAATTGCAGTCGGGTCTGTGTTGATGATCTATGTTCTATCATTATTTTCTGAATCAGATTCTGAATCAGGGTTTTGGCTCTTTGTCTTTGATTCCGGCCACCAATGACTGTTTTGAGTGAAATTCATCGGTGTTATGCCAGGGGATTTTGTGGAAATCACACCATTTTACGGTGTCCTTCTTCATCTTCCTATGACCCTTTTTTTCCTGTGGCTTGGACTAGTTTTCGAGAGGCTATTTTTTAGGGACGTCTTTATCATAGTTTGGTTGTTACGAATTTGCAGACCCGAACTCCCATTTGTTCTGGTGCTTAAATTTCTGCTCGATTTTAACAGCGTATCGATAATCAACACTGAGTGATAAGATGTCCAGAAAAACAATTTCAGTTTGGATGTATCTGTGTAGAGCCCCATGATATTTCAGAACCGAATGTCATTCAGAGTCTTTGATACCCATTTTGGTGCGCAAGGTATGGAAGGTATTGGTGAACTCTGGAACTGCTTGGCCCCTCTCTTGTCGTAGTATGGTTCATCTCATATACTGGTCCTCATAGTTTCCAACAGGGTAATACTGTTCTTTTACCGTGTCCACAAAAAAATCCCAAGTGGGATTGGCCCCATATATTCCAGACTCTTCTATGGAACTTTGCTCCCAGTAAGTTTCCCACCAATGTTTGACATGGGGGATATCTTTAAGGAGTGTGAAGTTGATATTTTCCTTGTCGAAAAAATGGTGAACAATGAAATAACCTTCTAGAAGATTTAACCATTTGTCTAGGGCATCTGCATCTATCTGACCTTCAAATACAGGAATATCAAAATTAACCTGTACCTTGAAAGGAAAGGTGATTCGAAAGTGGTTGTTTTATGAATATGCTCATGTTGCTATCGACAGGCATTGAAGGATGTGGGAAAAATTATCCATCATTTTGTCACTCTGTCACGTGAGAGCTTGCTCAAGCAACAGATTGATAGAATCGTCTGCTTCATCGTTTTTATTTTATTCCTCCATAGAGGGTTTCTTTGGCATGCAAGGGAGATTGTCTTCAAGAGAGACAAGATCGAGACACAAATTGCTATACTCAAACATCGTTGGGGACATGCACTGAAAAAAAAAATGATCAAGAGCAGCCTGCTCTGATGCCACTGATCCAGATTATTTTCAGCATGAAATGAGAGAGGAGATATAATAAAAAAATGTACAGAGATATCTCGAATATCCAATATTATAACATAAATGTATCATATATGCAACCATAAACACAGATATATAGTAATACACAATTTTCTTTTAATGAGTGAAAAGGTACAAAGACTGTAAAATAGAGAGTGAAAGACTCGCTAGAATGGTGGCATCTTATCTCTGAGACGATATGTGATGGATACTTGCATCTGTGAGAAGATGATTTTACAATGAGGCTCAAAAGGCATTTTTATCATAAATAAAATCCAAAACCCTAACCCCAGAAGATGAAAAGCCAACAATTTTTTGGACCCCGTTTTGGGTAGTTTGGTGTATCAATTTCCCGGGGGCGTAACTTTGGCATACGATCTTTGTTTGGGGTGCACAATATCTCGTTGGAAAGGTATTGTCGAGGAGATTCAATTTGGGGGCTCAATAAGATATTTATACTATCATTGAGAAGCTCGATCTCGAATAACCTTCATTTAGGCCCTCAAAATGGCCCTGGAAGTTAAAAACTGCCAAAAATATTAAATTGCCAAAATTGCTAGAAAACTATTTTGAGCTAGTTGGAAAAGGTGGGTGGCCCCCGATATCCTCCTAGATCATTATGTTCAGTATTCACTTTCTGGCACTCCATACATCTGGCTATATAATTAGCTACTTCTCTCTTCATTCATGGTTAAAAGTATTGTCTTCCTACAACTGTAATTGTCTTCTGATATCGTTGGTTCCTAGCATATGGTACATTATGCATTTTTTTTCAGCACTACATTTTTCATCTCATTGGAATTAGACATATAAACGTTTCCTTTGTACCTGATAATTCCATCTTCTTTCAGTTCATAGAAATTAAATTTCTCTTGAAAATTACCTTGTTATAATGTNACATGGGTAATTCCCCCTTGGACCCCTCTTGGCCACTCTCTTAGACCCTCCCCTCTCTTGTTTATTAATTCATCCCCCATATATGTCCATGTCCCCTTAGTAGTTGACATCACATATTATTATTAAAACATAGAAATGCATTTCACATATACATCGCTTGGTCGTGATCACATATTACATCTACATCAAACATTAATTGAACTAGGGGTTATATTGGGGATGTTACATTACCCCTCCCCTACAATTGTTCTTCATCCTTGGTGCACACTATGCATATATACATATATATACAAATGTTCATCACAATACTTAGAAAATAAAATTCTGCAATTTCACAACTCCAGCAACAATTCCAACCATAATCTCTTATTCCTATCAACCAGTTGACCCAAGGAATGCACCATTCTTTTATCAGGGATAACCCAAGGAATGTATCATTCATTTATCAGGGATAACCCAAGTATTGTACCATTCATTTATCATGGATAACCCAAGGAATGTGCCATTCTTTTATCAGGCCCCCCATCACAGGTTGACTAGGAATCTGAGATGTGGTTCTAAAACTCTAGCTTCTTAAAATGGGGTCTGGCATTTTTTTTTCTTCAAAATTGACAAAATTTTGTGGGTATTTTTCCCGCGTGATTTCTTCATTCTCCCATGTAACATATTTAGGACTGTAATAGTTCCATTGAACCTTTACCATCTCTATGGATGTTTTCCTGAGCACTTTCACTTTCCAGTCCATGATGCATACTAGATCCACCCGGAAATCCCCTTCATGCTCCACCTAAGTCACATTCCAATCAATTATGTGGCTAGGGTCAAGCACATATTTCTTTAATAATGATACATGAAATTCATTATGCACTCTCATGGATGCAGTAAATGCTATTATGTATGTAGTTGGAACTATATTTGCTAATATTTCAAAGGGTCCACAATATCTTGCTGCCAACTTTGGGAAACTTCCTAGTCTTAGTGAACTTCTTTTCTCCTTCACTTTTTAAAAATACTTGTTCACCCACTTTAAATTTTTTGAAAACTCCATTCTTATCTACATAAATTTTATGCTTATCCCGAGGATCCTTTAAATTATGCTTGATTGTTGTCATCTACTCTTCCATTTCCTTCAACAAATCTGGCTATTGGATTATCTCAAATCACTGGTGTGTTACACATTTTCCATACAATGCTTCAAATGGACTCATCTTTAATGAGGTATGATACCCATTGATGTAATAAAATTCAACTAAATGAATATAATATTCCCACTTTAATGGTTGATTCATTACATACATTCTAAGAATGTCTTCAATTATTCTGTTAGTCCTCTCTATTTTCCCATATAACTCTAAGTGATATGATGTACTGAGATTTAGATTTCTCCCAAAACCTTTGAACAAACCCTTCCAAAATTGGAATTAAACATTGGATCTATGTCTGAAACAATTGCCTTAGGCACTCCATGTAGCATGACAACTTCTTTCATGTAGATCTCTACAATATTTGTTTCCTTGTGTAGTCTTCACTTGAATAAAATGTACTGCTTTAGTCAATTTATCCACCACCACCATGATAGGATCATGATTCTTCACTTTTCTGGGAAGATTTGTGATAAAATCCATTGTGATGAATTCCCACTTCCATTCTAGAATGGGCAATGGCTGCAACAACCCTACTAGATGTTTATGTGATTCGGATTATTTCTGGCATGAAATGAGAGCAGAGATATAATAAAGAAATCTACAGAGGTATCTCATATATCTAATATTATAATAGAAATGTATCAGAGATGCAACCATAAACACAGATATACAGTAATACACACTTTTCTATTAATGAGTGAAAAGGTACAAAGACTGTAAAATATAGAGTGAAAGCCTTGCTAGAATGGTGGAAACTTATCTCTAAGAAGAGATGTGATGGATACTCGCATATGTGAGAAGATGATTTTACAATGAGGCTCCAAAGGCCCTTTTATCATCAATAAAATCCAAAACCCCAACCCTGGAAGATGAAAATCCAACAGTTTTGTGGACCCCGTTTTGGGTAGTTTGGTGTATCAACTTCCCGGGGGAGTAACTTTGGCATACGATCTTCATTTGGGGCGCATGATAGCTCGTTGGAAAGGTCCCTTCAATTGCATTGAGAAGATAGGTCCCTAAAAACCTTCATTTAGTCCCTCAAAATGGCCCCGGAAGTTAAAAACTGCTAAAAATAGTAAATTGCCAAAATTGTCAGAAAACTATTTTGAGCCAGTTGGAAAAGGTAGGTGGCCACTGATATCCACTTGGATCAATTCTCCCTCCTTGGGAAGAAATGGTATCCATTGTGTTGAGTGCCTAGGGGAGAGGGAAAAGAGTTTGTTTAATCTGCATCTTAATGAGTTGCTTGCCTTGTTGGAGAAGTTTCTCTGCTTAGTGTTTTGAAGGTTTTCACGAACCTGTGGATGGAAGGGTTGGACATTTTTAACCAGTATGGATACATGAGATGTCTACATGCAGAAGGAATCTTTTTGATTTTTTGTAGTCTTGTCGACTTTCTTCTGTTGGATAGAAGGTGCTCGGGCCAATGATGTAGTGGTTGCAATATCCTTCTGTTCACCTTTTGAATAGATTGTGAAGAAGCTAAATTTTGTAGTATGAGATACTACCTTGCGGCACTGTTTAGGTGGGACAGTAGTTAGAACCATCTCTAGTATCTTGTAGAGATGAGCCCCTAGAGTAACAATGACACTACAAGTTCGAGACTCATAGATAACATGGCTCTTCCACATATATGGTTGGCCCAAGAGAACATCACAGACATCCAGCAGGGCAATATCACATAATATCGAATCCTTGAAGGGTTGGATGCCATATGAAAATCAACACTGTTGGCTGACATAGATATCTCATCCCTGGTGAAGCCACCTGATGTTGTATAGTTGTGGGTGTGGTGTTGTCGACAATCCCAACTGTTTGATGATCTCTTCTGAGTTGAGGTTCTTCTAGCTTCCGCTATCAACAATAAAATGCAGTGGGGTCCCCTTCACCCACATATGTGAATGGAAAAGGTGCTCCCCTCTTCAGGATCTGTTGGTTCTTCTGGTTGAATTGTTGTGGTCATGAAAATTGCAGTCGGGTCTGTGTCGATGATCTATGTTTTGTCATTATTTTCTGAATAAGATTCTGAATCAGGGTTTTGGCTCCTTGTCTTTGATTCCGGCCACCAATGACTATTTTGAGTGAAATTCATCGGTGTTATGCCAGGGGATTTTGTGGAAATCACACCATTTTACGGTGTCCTTCTTCATCTTCCTATGACCCTTCTTTTCCTGTGGCTTGGACTAGTTTTCGAGAGGCTATTTGTTAGGGACGTCTTTATCATAGTTTGGTTGTTACGAATTTGAAGACCCGAACTCCCATTTGTTCTGGTGCTTAAATTTTTGCTCGATTTTAACAGCGTATCGATAATCAACACTGAGTGATAAGATGTCCAGAAAATCAATTTCAGTTTGGATGTATCTATGTAGAGCCCCATGATATTTCAGAACCGAATGTCATTCAGAGTCTTTGATACCCATTTTGGTGCGCAAGGTATGGAAGGTATTGGTGAACTCTGGAACTGCTTGGCCCCTCTCTTGTCGTAGTATGGTTCATCTCATATACTGGTCCTCATAGTTTCCAACAGGGTAATACTGTTCTTTTACCGTGTCCACAAAAAAATCCCAAGTGGGATTGGCCCCATATATTCCAGACTCTTCTATGGAACTTTGCTCCCAGTAAGTTTCCCACCAATGTTTGACATGGGGGATATCTTTAAGGAGTGTGAAGTTGATATTTTCCTTGTCGAAAAAATGGTGAACAATGAAATAACCTTCTAGAAGATTTAACCATTTGTCTAGGGCATCTGCATCTATCTGACCTTCAAATACAGGAATATCAAAATTAACCTGTACCTTGAAAGGAAAGGTGATTCGAAAGTGGTTGTTTTATGAATATGCTCATGTTGCTATCGACAGGCATTGAAGGATGTGGGAAAAATTATCCATCATTTTGTCACTCTGTCACGTGAGAGCTTGCTCAAGCAACAGATTGATAGAATCGTCTGCTTCATCGTTTTTATTTTATTCCTCCATAGAGGGTTTCTTTGGCATGCAAGGGAGATTGTCTTCAAGAGAGACAAGATCGAGACACAAATTGCTATACTCAAACATCGTTGGGGACATGCACTGAAAAAAAAAATGATCAAGAGCAGCCTGCTCTGATGCCACTGATCCAGATTATTTTCAGCATGAAATGAGAGAGGAGATATAATAAAAAAATGTACAGAGATATCTCGAATATCCAATATTATAACATAAATGTATCATATATGCAACCATAAACACAGATATATAGTAATACACAATTTTCTTTTAATGAGTGAAAAGGTACAAAGACTGTAAAATAGAGAGTGAAAGACTCGCTAGAATGGTGGCATCTTATCTCTGAGACGATATGTGATGGATACTTGCATCTGTGAGAAGATGATTTTACAATGAGGCTCAAAAGGCATTTTTATCATAAATAAAATCCAAAACCCTAACCCCAGAAGATGAAAAGCCAACAATTTTTTGGACCCCGTTTTGGGTAGTTTGGTGTATCAATTTCCCGGGGGCGTAACTTTGGCATACGATCTTTGTTTGGGGTGCACAATATCTCGTTGGAAAGGTATTGTCGAGGAGATTCAATTTGGGGGCTCAATAAGATATTTATACTATCATTGAGAAGCTCGATCTCGAATAACCTTCATTTAGGCCCTCAAAATGGCCCTGGAAGTTAAAAACTGCCAAAAATATTAAATTGCCAAAATTGCTAGAAAACTATTTTGAGCTAGTTGGAAAAGGTGGGTGGCCCCCGATATCCTCCTAGATCATTATGTTCAGTATTCACTTTCTGGCACTCCATACATCTGGCTATATAATTAGCTACTTCTCTCTTCATTCATGGTTAAAAGTATTGTCTTCCTACAACTGTAATTGTCTTCTGATATCGTTGGTTCCTAGCATATGGTACATTATGCATTTTTTTTCAGCACTACATTTTTCATCTCATTGGAATTAGACATATAAACGTTTCCTTTGTACCTGATAATTCCATCTTCTTTCAGTTCATAGAAATTAAATTTCTCTTGAAAATTACCTTGTTATAATGTNGTGTTATTATTTTTTGATGATATACTAATCTATAGCAATTCTTGGGAGGATCATGTGCAACATGTTGACAAGGTGCTACAACTACTAAAGGAGAAACAACTATATGCCAAACCATTAAATGAGAGCCTTCAGTTTCATTGAGAAGCTAGGTCCCTAAAAACCTTCATTTAGTCCGTCAAAATGGCCCCGGAAGTTAAAACCTGCTAAAAATAGTAACTTGCCAAAATTGTCAGAAAACTATTTTGAGCCAGTTGGAAAAGGTAGGTGGCCACTGATATCCACTTGGATAAATCCTCCCTCCTTAGGAAGAAATGGTATCCATTGCGTTGAGTGCCTGGGGGAGAGGGAAAAGAGTTTGTTGAATCTGCATCTTAATATGTTGCTTGCCTTGTTGGAGAAGTTGCTCTGCTTAGCTTTTTGAAGGTTTTCACGAACCTGTGGATGGAAGGGTTGGACATTTTTAACCAGTATTGATACATGAGATGTCTACATGCAAAAGGAATCTTTCTAATTTTTTGTAGTCTTTTCGACTTTCTTCTGTTGGATAGAAGGTGCTCGGGCCAATGATGTAGTGGTTGCAGTATCCTTCTATTCACCTTTTGAACAGATTGTGAAGAAGCTAAATTTTGTAGTATGAGATNCAAGCCCTTCCTTCAAAAATTTGTGTTAGTATTTTTTGATGATATACTAATCTATAGCAATTCTTGGGAGGATCATGTGCAACATGTTGACAAGGTGCTACAACTACTAAAGGAGAAACAACTATATGCAAAACCATTAAATGAGAGCCTTCAGTTGCATTGAGAAGCTAGGTCCCTAAAAACCTTCATTTAGTCCCTCAAAATGGCCCCGGAAGTTAAAAACTGCTAAAAATAGTAAATTGCCAAAATTGTCAGAAAACTATTTTGAGCCAGTTGGAAAAGGTAGGTGGCCACTGATATCCACTTGGATCAATCCTCCCTCCTTAGGAATAAATGGTATCCATTACGTTGAGTGCCTGGGGGAGAGGGAAAAGAGTTTGTTGAATCTGCATCTTAATGAGTTACTTGCCTTGTTGGAGAAGTTGCTCTGCTTAGCTTTTTGAAGGTTTTCACGAACCTGTGGATGGAAGGGTTGGACATTTTTAACCAGTATGGATACATGAGATGTCTACATGCAGAAGGAATCTTTCTAATTTTTTGTAGTCTTTTCGACTTTCTTCTATTGGATAGAAGGTGCTCGGGCCAATGATGTAGTGGTTGCAGTATCCTTCTGTTCACCTTTTGAACAAATTGTGAAGAAGCTAAATTTTGTAGTATGAGATACTACCTTGCGGCACTGTTTAGGTGGGACAGTAGTCAGAACCATCTCTAGTATCTTGTAGAGATGACCCCCTAGAGTAACAATGACACTACAAGTTCGAGACTCATAGATAACATGGCTCTTCCACCTATATGGTTGGCCCAAGAGAACATCATAGACATCCAGCGGGGAAATATCACATAATACCGAATCCTTGAAGGGTTGGATGCCATATGAAAATCAACACTATTGGTTGACACATATATCTCGTCCCTGGTGAAGCCACCTAATGTTGTATAGTTGTGGGTGTGGTGTTGTCGACAATCCCAACTGTTTGACGATCTCTTCTGAGTTGAGGTTCTTCTGGCTTCCGCTATCAACAATAAAATGCAGTGGGGTCCCCTTCACCCACATATGTGAATGAAAAAGGCGCTCCACTCTTCAGGATCTGTTGGTTCTTCTGGTTGAATTGTTGTGGTCACGACAATAACAGTCGGGTCTGCATCGATGATATGTCTTTTGTCATTATTTTCTGAATCGGATTCTGAATCAGGGTTTTGGCTCCTTGTCTTTGATTTCAGCCACCAATGACTGTTTTGAGAGACATTCATTGGTGTTATGCCAGGGGATTTTGTGGAAATCACACCATTTTACGGCGTCCTTCTTCGTCTTCCCATGACCCTTCTTTTCCTGTGGCTTGGACTAGTTTTCAAGAGGCTATTTGTTAGGGACGTCTTTATCATACTTTGGTTGTTATGGATTTGCAGACCCGAAATCCCATTTGTTCTGGTGCTTAAATTTCTGCTTGATTTTAACAACATACCGATAACCAACATTGAGTGATAAGATGTCCAGAAAATCAATTTCAGTTTGGATGTATCTGTGTAGAGCCCCACGATATTTCAGAACCAAATGTCATTCAGAGTCTTTGATACCCATTTTGGTGCGCAAGGTATGGAAGGTATTGGTGAACTTTGGAACTGCTTGGCCCCTCTCTTGTCATAGTGTGGTTCATCTCATATACTGGTCCTCATAGTTTCCAACAAGGTAATACTGTTCCTTTACCGTGTCCACAAAAAAATCCCAAGTGGGATTGGCCCCATATATTCCAAGCTCTTCTATGGAACTTTGCTCCTAGTAAGTTTCCCACCAATGTTTGACATGGGAGATATCTTTAAGGAGTGTGAAGTTGAACTTTTCCTTGTCGAAAAAATGGTGAACAATGAAATAACCTTCTAGAAGATTTAATCATTTGTCTAGGGCATCTGCATCTATCTGGCCTTCAAATATGGGAATAACAAAATTAACCTGTACCTTTAAAGGAAAGGTGATTCGAAAGTGGTTGTTTTATGAATATGCTCCTGTTGCTATCGGCAGGCATTGAAGGATGTGGGAAAAATTCTCCATCATTTTGTCCCTCTGTCACGTGAGAGCTTTCTCAAGCAACATATTGATAGAATCGTTTGCTTCGTCATTTTTATTTTCTTCCTCCATGGAGGGTTTCTTTGGCATGCAAGGGAGATTTTATTCAAGAGAGACAAGATTGAGACCCAAATTTCTATACTCAGACATCGTTGGGAACATGCACTGAAAAAAAAATGATCAAGAGCAGCCAGCTCTGATACCACTGATCCAGAAGAAGACCTTCTACCATTGCTTTTCTTTACAACAACATCAAATCATTGTAATTTAGGTGCCCATACCTGTGGTGCCATAACTCTTTTGTTGACATTGTTTTAGATGTCAATGCAACATGACGGTTCATTTTCACATCCAACTTATACAATCCACCAACCCTGGTACCCGTGGAAACAATCATGTAGTGATCTTGGATATCTTTTACAACACACCTCAACTTACCAAATTCCACTATTAGATTATTATCAATGATAGTTGAACCATATATTAAATTCTGTTTAATACCAGGAACATACATCACGTCATGAATCTCTCTCAATTGTCCATTAGGTAAGTTCACACTTATTAGTCCATAGCCTTTGACTTTATGTGATCTGTTATCTCCTAAGTAAATGTGTGTGCCATTAATTTTCTCATAATATTCATCATACCATTCTTTATTACAGGTCATATGAGTTGATGCACCAAAATCTATGAACCATGCATTCTCATCATCAGTTTCAGTAGAAAACACAACTTCAGAAATAAACAAATTAATATTTTTAAATCCATCATTTCACTGAAACGTCTTTATGCACAAAATTTCCATTATGCCTTTTATATCTTTGATTTGATTCATGATTCTTTCTTCTATAACAATCTTTAGCAAGATGTCCAGGTTTTCCACAATATTCACATTCAATATTTCTCTTAACATAAGATTCATGATGTGTCATATCTTTCTGCTTTGCTTGAAACCGACCTATGTTCATGTTCCATGGTTTACCTCGGTATGATCTTTTACCTCTTGCAATAAAAGCCAAATCTGAGCCACTTGAGTCTAGATCATAATTCTTCATTCTCTCTTCCTCTTGAAGAAGGATACCAGCCAATTCATCAAAAGTAGGGGGTGTTTGTCTAATTGAGAGTGCTGAAATAAAGACTTTATAGTCTTTCACTAAACCCTTCAAAGCAATTGTTACTAAATCACTATTGGAAACCTTTTCACCAATATCACCCATCTTATCACTTAAATATTTAATTTTGGATACAAAATTACTTGTTCTTTCATTGACATCCATTTTGATAAATAATAGCTTTGTTTTTAAGAATAAAATCTAGTTTGCATTAGAGGTTTCGTACGAACCTTTGAGAATGTCCCATGTCTTTTTGGAAGTTTTGTATTCTCTTATATGAGGAATGATGTTGTCCTTTACGGACATACAAAACATCACTTTTGTTTTCATTTCTCGTCTATCGCAATCTAGAATCGAGGCAACAACAGTGGGTTTGGGCTCATCTCCTTTGACAATCGTCCATAGACTATATGGCTCTAAAATGGTAGTCAGCTTAAACTTCTAGTTTACATAATTTCCGCCATCAAGTTTAGTGGACTCATTTAAATAAGAATCAACAAGAGGGTTTTCCATCTCCTACCACAAATAATTCAACAATTATCCACCAATTTAAAAATAAAAACAAAGAACTTCCTTTTATCTTGCGGGCTCATCTCTACCGTAGAAAACACTATGACTTACAAGTGCAAGGATACCCACCCTGAGTCATGTGACGATATTACTTTGCAAACGTTATGTACGAATCTTCCTGGGAGCGATAATGGGTCAGGGAATGTCAAAATATTGTAGGCGACCTGTAGGAGATATCGCAGAAAAGAAAAACATGCAAAGATTTCTTATTTAAACCAAGATATCACTATCTCCGATATCACTATTTTTTGCACGCAGACGACCTAAAGAAGTGGATAATCTCGGTTCAATACTTTTGACAGAAATTTGGTGGTGACTCTCGATGGAGATATTTGATCCAACAAAATATCGACGATAGAAGCGATAGCACCTTACTCCAACAATAGAAGCAATATCAGATATGCAGATATGCACCAACAAAATATATTCAGATAAGCAGATATGCACCAACATAAGATATTCAGATAGACATATAGGCAGATAGCAGTGATATTCACTGGAATGAACAAATACAGATAGTCCTCAACACACGATCGCACTCCTAGAATGTATCGGTGCACACAGGTTCGTGGTAGTGGGTTCTAAAGCAGAGGTAGCAGGAGGGATATCAAAGAAACGATTCACTATTGGCGATAGCAACTACGATTCGCTCGTCCACCTTACTCCACACAACACTCACAACTCAATACTCTTAACACAACAACGGTCAAACAAACAGAGAAACTCCACCAATCGACACACACTCTCACCAGTCGAAANGGAAGTTAAAAACTGCTAAAAATAGTAAATTGCCAAAATTGTCAGAAAACTATTTTGAGCCAGTTGGAAAAGGTAGGTGGCCACTGATATCCACTTGGATCAATCCTCCCTCCTTAGGAATAAATGGTATCCATTACGTTGAGTGCCTGGGGGAGAGGGAAAAGAGTTTGTTGAATCTGCATCTTAATGAGTTACTTGCCTTGTTGGAGAAGTTGCTCTGCTTAGCTTTTTGAAGGTTTTCACGAACCTGTGGATGGAAGGGTTGGACATTTTTAACCAGTATGGATACATGAGATGTCTACATGCAGAAGGAATCTTTCTAATTTTTTGTAGTCTTTTCGACTTTCTTCTATTGGATAGAAGGTGCTCGGGCCAATGATGTAGTGGTTGCAGTATCCTTCTGTTCACCTTTTGAACAAATTGTGAAGAAGCTAAATTTTGTAGTATGAGATACTACCTTGCGGCACTGTTTAGGTGGGACAGTAGTCAGAACCATCTCTAGTATCTTGTAGAGATGACCCCCTAGAGTAACAATGACACTACAAGTTCGAGACTCATAGATAACATGGCTCTTCCACCTATATGGTTGGCCCAAGAGAACATCATAGACATCCAGCGGGGAAATATCACATAATACCGAATCCTTGAAGGGTTGGATGCCATATGAAAATCAACACTATTGGTTGACACATATATCTCGTCCCTGGTGAAGCCACCTAATGTTGTATAGTTGTGGGTGTGGTGTTGTCGACAATCCCAACTGTTTGACGATCTCTTCTGAGTTGAGGTTCTTCTGGCTTCCGCTATCAACAATAAAATGCAGTGGGGTCCCCTTCACCCACATATGTGAATGAAAAAGGCGCTCCCCTCTTCAAAATCTGTTGGTTCTTCTGGTTGAATTGTTGTGGTCACGACAATAGCAGTCGGGTCTGCATCGATGATCTGTCTTCTGTCATTATTTTCTGAATCAGATTCTGAATTAGGGTTTTGGCTCTGTGTCTTTGATTTCGGCCACCAATGACTTTTTTGAGAGACATTCATTGGTGTTATGCCAGGGGATTTTGTGGAAATCACACCATTTTACGGTGTCCTTCTTCGTCTTCCCATGACCCTTCTTTTCCTGTGGCTTGGACTAGTTTTCAAGAGGCTATTTGTTAGGGACGTCTTTATCATACTTTGGTTGTTACGGATTTGCAGACCCGAAATCCCATTTGTTCTGGTGCTTAAATTTCTGCTTGATTTTAACAACATACCGATAACCAACACTGAGTGATAAGATGTCCAGAAAATCAATTTCAGTTTGGATGTATCTGTGTAGAGCCCCATGGTATTTCAGAACCAAATGTCATTCAGAGTCTTTGATACCCATTTTGGTGCGCAAGGTATGGAAGGTATTGGTGAACTCTGGAACTACTTGGCCCCTCTCTTGTCGTAGTGTGGTTCATCTCATATACTGGTCCTCATAGTTTCCAACAGGGTAATACTGTTCCTTTACCGTGTCCACAAAAAAATCCCAAGTGGGATTGGCCCCATATATTCCAAACTCTTCTATGGAACTTTGCTCCCAGTAAGTTTCCCACCAATGTTTGACATGGGGGATATCTTTAAGGAGTGTGAAGTTGAAATTTTCCTTGTCGAAAAAATGGTGAACAATGAAATAACCTTCTAGAAGATTTAATCATTTGTCTAGGGCATCTGCATCTATCTGACCTTCAAATATGGGAATAAAAAAATTAACCTGTACCTTTAAAGGAAAGGTGATTCGAAAGTGATTGTTTTATGAATATGCTCCTGTTGCTATCGGCAGGCATTGAAGGATGTGGGAAAAATTCTCCATCATTTTGTCCCTCTGTCACGTGAGAGCTTGCTCAAGCAATAGATTGATAGAATCGTTTGCTTCATCGTTTTTATTTTCTTCCTCCATGGAGGGTTTCTTTGGCATGCAAGGGAGATTTTCTTCAAGAGAGACAAGATTGAGACCCAAATTTCTATACTCAGACATCGTTGGGAACATGCACTGAAAAAAAATGATCAAGAGCAGCCAACTCTGATACCACTGATCCAGAAGAAGACCTTCTACCATTGCTTTTCTTTGCAACAACATCAAATCATTGTAATTTAGGTGCCCATACCTGTGGTGCCATAACTCTTTTGTTGACATTGTTTTAGATGTCAATGCAACATGACGGTTCATTTTCACATCCAACTTATACAATCCACCAACCCTGGTACCCGTGGAAACAATCATGTAGTGATCTTGGATATCTTTTACAACACACCTCAACTTACCAAATTCCACTATTAGATTATTATCAATGATAGTTGAACCATATATTAAATTCTGTTTAATACCAGGAACATACATCACGTCATGAATCTCTCTCAATTGTCCATTAGGTAAGTTCACACTTATTAGTCCATAGCCTTTGACTTTATGTGATCTGTTATCTCCTAAGTAAATGTGTGTGCCATTAATTTTCTCATAATATTCATCATACCATTCTTTATTACAGGTCATATGAGTTGATGCACCAAAATCTATGAACCATGCATTCTCATCATCAGTTTCAGTAGAAAACACAACTTCAGAAATAAACAAATTAATATTTTTAAATCCATCATTTCACTGAAACGTCTTTATGCACAAAATTTCCATTATGCCTTTTATATCTTTGATTTGATTCATGATTCTTTCTTCTATAACAATCTTTAGCAAGATGTCCAGGTTTTCCACAATATTCACATTCAATATTTCTCTTAACATAAGATTCATGATGTGTCATATCTTTCTGCTTTGCTTGAAACCGACCTATGTTCATGTTCCATGGTTTACCTCGGTATGATCTTTTACCTCTTGCAATAAAAGCCAAATCTGAGCCACTTGAGTCTAGATCATAATTCTTCATTCTCTCTTCCTCTTGAAGAAGGATACCAGCCAATTCATCAAAAGTAGGGGGTGTTTGTCTAATTGAGAGTGCTGAAATAAAGACTTTATAGTCTTTCACTAAACCCTTCAAAGCAATTGTTACTAAATCACTATTGGAAACCTTTTCACCAATATCACCCATCTTATCACTTAAATATTTAATTTTGGATACAAAATTACTTGTTCTTTCATTGACATCCATTTTGATAAATAATAGCTTTGTTTTTAAGAATAAAATCTAGTTTGCATTAGAGGTTTCGTACGAACCTTTGAGAATGTCCCATGTCTTTTTGGAAGTTTTGTATTCTCTTATATGAGGAATGATGTTGTCCTTTACGGACATACAAAACATCACTTTTGTTTTCATTTCTCGTCTATCGCAATCTAGAATCGAGGCAACAACAGTGGGTTTGGGCTCATCTCCTTTGACAATCGTCCATAGACTATATGGCTCTAAAATGGTAGTCAGCTTAAACTTCTAGTTTACATAATTTCCGCCATCAAGTTTAGTGGACTCATTTAAATAAGAATCAACAAGAGGGTTTTCCATCTCCTACCACAAATAATTCAACAATTATCCACCAATTTAAAAATAAAAACAAAGAACTTCCTTTTATCTTGCGGGCTCATCTCTACCGTAGAAAACACTATGACTTACAAGTGCAAGGATACCCACCCTGAGTCATGTGACGATATTACTTTGCAAACGTTATGTACGAATCTTCCTGGGAGCGATAATGGGTCAGGGAATGTCAAAATATTGTAGGCGACCTGTAGGAGATATCGCAGAAAAGAAAAACATGCAAAGATTTCTTATTTAAACCAAGATATCACTATCTCCGATATCACTATTTTTTGCACGCAGACGACCTAAAGAAGTGGATAATCTCGGTTCAATACTTTTGACAGAAATTTGGTGGTGACTCTCGATGGAGATATTTGATCCAACAAAATATCGACGATAGAAGCGATAGCACCTTACTCCAACAATAGAAGCAATATCAGATATGCAGATATGCACCAACAAAATATATTCAGATAAGCAGATATGCACCAACATAAGATATTCAGATAGACATATAGGCAGATAGCAGTGATATTCACTGGAATGAACAAATACAGATAGTCCTCAACACACGATCGCACTCCTAGAATGTATCGGTGCACACAGGTTCGTGGTAGTGGGTTCTAAAGCAGAGGTAGCAGGAGGGATATCAAAGAAACGATTCACTATTGGCGATAGCAACTACGATTCGCTCGTCCACCTTACTCCACACAACACTCACAACTCAATACTCTTAACACAACAACGGTCAAACAAACAGAGAAACTCCACCAATCGACACACACTCTCACCAGTCGAAATATTTACACAGCGGTGGTGTGGCTCTGATACCAAATTAAATTTTGAATAGGTAGAACACACAAGTGAGACAATGCTCACGAAAACCTTGATTTATTGAGATAATGCAATTACATTTATATTCAAATACCAAATTAGATCAGACTCCTAACAAAATTTGCATGCTTGTGAAACAAACCCAAAACAACATTTTAATTTTACAATGTATTCTAAAAGTTTCTACATTATTCTAACATTGTGTATATGAGAGGAGAGGATGGTTGTATGCCTATTGTAATTTTTTTTTTGATGACATTAATTTTAGGTTTTGTTTGATGACATTAATTTTAGTTTTTTTTTTAACATTTCAAGGAAATTCACAAACCCTAAATCATGAAGGAGCTATGACTTGAATTTTAATCATGTAAAACGATGACAAAGACAAGAAATCTTTAGATATTTTGCGTGAATTCGAAGTGGTATACTACTTTTACATCAACATTTTGATCAAGCATTCACTGTGTGACCAAGTTGTGTGATGTAGCAGTTTATTGGACCACAAAGTATTGAGAAAATTGCCACATAACATGCGCTGTCAAATTCCTTCATTGCTTGACCCATACATAATTATGGTCATTCAAAAGGGATTTGTCTGTACATTTTTCTTAGGAAAGGAGGCGATGACGAATGTCCGGTGGTCCACTGAAGCACTACAGTCCAAGCAAAACTGGATGCTTTACTTCTACCAGATAAGATAAAGTGTGGACTGAAATTTAAGTGGATGTGTGATGTCCACCAGCTGAGATGAAGTATGGACTCAAAATCAAAGAGAAAATCAGCAAGGATGCTCTGTTGTCATGATAAAAGACAACATAAATACAATTTTGAGGACCACATGTAAATGATTGTGAACAATCATGAACTAAATAATTTTCAATCCATATGGAAATGAAACTGTAAAGGGTTCCTATGGTGGGAACACACAAAACATGCTAAATCATGTGATTAAGTGCATGGAAGCACAATATGAAAGCAAGATGAAAACATAAAGGACATGTTATTAATGTGTATTTTGAATACATCATAGGAATGCACATTTATATTCCTTATGGAATATTTGGTAAACAACTAAAGTGGTAAAGTTGAAGCTAACTCAAGGTTGAGGCCATCAAAGATAGTGATGGATATTATATAAGGAAGTTGCATGTCAAAGGAGTTCCCTATGAAGGAACTATGTAAAGACTCTATTAGGAGAACATAGTCACAACCCTAATGACTACTAAGAAATGAGTTGTGGGATGCAAGTATATATACATATATACCTAAGAATATTGAATTACATTTTAAAACAACATGCATGAATGGAAGACTAACAAATGAATGTTGACCATTCTGGTAACTAAATGGTAATGTGAAGGAAGTACATGTTCATAATTCATTATAAAAAATAGGTTTTCTAATGAAGCATACTGATGTATCCAAAAGGTTAGGGTGAGCCTAATGAAGGATGCTCAAGGAAAAGAGCAGGAAGCTACCAACAGAGAGTAAATTATAGAAGCAAATACAGGGAAAAGGGGGAATGCTTTTCTCACTTTAAAAACTCTGAATTTCCTAACATAGTTGTAGTATTTAAAAGAACAATTGTGAAAACAAGTATAGCTAGTTAAATGAAAACAAACCAATAAGTATGTTTAACGAATAGGCTTGGTTGATCCATGTTAAGTAAAGGCAGTGAGACCTTGGAATAACTTAGTTGGATTGAAAGTCCCTGGCTGTGTAGAAGGAGTTGGAAAAAAAGGGAAGAGCCCTTAACTCCTTTCTCATTGTATATTATGTTTTCTCTGGGATGAGAAACTGGTGTGTTGATGAAAGTAAATGTTTTAACATCATAACGATGATGGTTGTATGACTGTAGAAACAATTGANCAACAACATCAAATCATTGTAATTTAGGTGCCCATACCTGTGGTGCCATAACTCTTTTGTTGACATTGTTTTAGATGTCAATGCAACATGACGGTTCATTTTCACATCCAACTTATACAATCCACCAACCCTGGTACCCGTGGAAACAATCATGTAGTGATCTTGGATATCTTTTACAACACACCTCAACTTACCAAATTCCACTATTAGATTATTATCAATGATAGTTGAACCATATATTAAATTCTGTTTAATACCAGGAACATACATCACGTCATGAATCTCTCTCAATTGTCCATTAGGTAAGTTCACACTTATTAGTCCATAGCCTTTGACTTTATGTGATCTGTTATCTCCTAAGTAAATGTGTGTGCCATTAATTTTCTCATAATATTCATCATACCATTCTTTATTACAGGTCATATGAGTTGATGCACCAAAATCTATGAACCATGCATTCTCATCATCAGTTTCAGTAGAAAACACAACTTCAGAAATAAACAAATTAATATTTTTAAATCCATCATTTCACTGAAACGTCTTTATGCACAAAATTTCCATTATGCCTTTTATATCTTTGATTTGATTCATGATTCTTTCTTCTATAACAATCTTTAGCAAGATGTCCAGGTTTTCCACAATATTCACATTCAATATTTCTCTTAACATAAGATTCATGATGTGTCATATCTTTCTGCTTTGCTTGAAACCGACCTATGTTCATGTTCCATGGTTTACCTCGGTATGATCTTTTACCTCTTGCAATAAAAGCCAAATCTGAGCCACTTGAGTCTAGATCATAATTCTTCATTCTCTCTTCCTCTTGAAGAAGGATACCAGCCAATTCATCAAAAGTAGGGGGTGTTTGTCTAATTGAGAGTGCTGAAATAAAGACTTTATAGTCTTTCACTAAACCCTTCAAAGCAATTGTTACTAAATCACTATTGGAAACCTTTTCACCAATATCACCCATCTTATCACTTAAATATTTAATTTTGGATACAAAATTACTTGTTCTTTCATTGACATCCATTTTGATAAATAATAGCTTTGTTTTTAAGAATAAAATCTAGTTTGCATTAGAGGTTTCGTACGAACCTTTGAGAATGTCCCATGTCTTTTTGGAAGTTTTGTATTCTCTTATATGAGGAATGATGTTGTCCTTTACGGACATACAAAACATCACTTTTGTTTTCATTTCTCGTCTATCGCAATCTAGAATCGAGGCAACAACAGTGGGTTTGGGCTCATCTCCTTTGACAATCGTCCATAGACTATATGGCTCTAAAATGGTAGTCAGCTTAAACTTCTAGTTTACATAATTTCCGCCATCAAGTTTAGTGGACTCATTTAAATAAGAATCAACAAGAGGGTTTTCCATCTCCTACCACAAATAATTCAACAATTATCCACCAATTTAAAAATAAAAACAAAGAACTTCCTTTTATCTTGCGGGCTCATCTCTACCGTAGAAAACACTATGACTTACAAGTGCAAGGATACCCACCCTGAGTCATGTGACGATATTACTTTGCAAACGTTATGTACGAATCTTCCTGGGAGCGATAATGGGTCAGGGAATGTCAAAATATTGTAGGCGACCTGTAGGAGATATCGCAGAAAAGAAAAACATGCAAAGATTTCTTATTTAAACCAAGATATCACTATCTCCGATATCACTATTTTTTGCACGCAGACGACCTAAAGAAGTGGATAATCTCGGTTCAATACTTTTGACAGAAATTTGGTGGTGACTCTCGATGGAGATATTTGATCCAACAAAATATCGACGATAGAAGCGATAGCACCTTACTCCAACAATAGAAGCAATATCAGATATGCAGATATGCACCAACAAAATATATTCAGATAAGCAGATATGCACCAACATAAGATATTCAGATAGACATATAGGCAGATAGCAGTGATATTCACTGGAATGAACAAATACAGATAGTCCTCAACACACGATCGCACTCCTAGAATGTATCGGTGCACACAGGTTCGTGGTAGTGGGTTCTAAAGCAGAGGTAGCAGGAGGGATATCAAAGAAACGATTCACTATTGGCGATAGCAACTACGATTCGCTCGTCCACCTTACTCCACACAACACTCACAACTCAATACTCTTAACACAACAACGGTCAAACAAACAGAGAAACTCCACCAATCGACACACACTCTCACCAGTCGAAAGATTTACACAGCGGTGGTGTGGCTCTGATACCAAATTAAATTTTGAATAGGAAGAACACACAAGTGAGACAATGCTCACGAAAACCTTGATTTATTGAGATAATGCAATTACATTTATATTCAAATACCAGATTAGATCAGACTCTTAACAAAATTTGCGTGCTTGTGAAACAAACCCAAAACAACATTCTAATTTTACAATGTATTCTAAAAGTTTCTACATTATTCTAACATTGTGTATATGAGAGGAGAGGATGGTTGTATGCCTATTGTAATTTTTTTTTTGATGACATTAATTTTAGTTTTTTTTTTAACATTTCAAGGCAATTCACAAACCCTGAATCATGAAGGAGCTATGACTTGAATTTTAATCATGTAAAATGATGACAAAGACAAGAAATCTTTAGATATTTTGTGTGAATTCGAAGTGGTATACTACTTTTACATCAACATTTTGATCAAGCATTCACTGTGTGACCAAGTTGTGTGATGTAGCGGTTTATTGGACCACAAAGTATTGAGAAAATTGCCACATAACATGCGCGGTCAAATTCCTTCATTGCTCGACCCATACATAATTATGGTCATTCAAAAGGGATTTGTCTGTACATTTTTCTTAGGAAAGGAGGCGATGACGAATGTCCGGTGGTCCACTGAAGCACTACAGTCCAAGAAAAACTGGATGCTTTACTTCTACCAGATAAGATAAAGTGTGGACTAAAATTTAAGTGGATGTGTGATGTCCACCAGCTGAGATGAAGCATGGACTCAAAATCAAAGAGAAAATCAGCAAGGATGCTTTGTTGTCATGATAAAAGACAACATAAATACGATTTTGAGGACCACATGTAAATGATTGTGAACAATCATGAACTGAATAATTTTCAATCCATATGGAAATGAAACTGTAAAGGGTTCCTATGGTGGGAACACACAAAACATGCTAAATCATGTGATTAAGTGCATTGAAGCACAATATGAAAGCAAGATGAAAACATAAAGGACATTTTATTAATGTGTATTTTGAATACATCATAGGAATGCACATTTATATTCCTTATGGAATATTTGGTAAACAACTAAAGTGGTAAAGCTGAAGCTAACTCAAGGTTGAGGCCATCAAAGATAGTGATGGATATGATATAAGGAAGTTGCATGTCAAAGGAGTTCCCTATGAAGGAACTATGTAAAGACTCTATTAGGAGAACAGAGTCACAACCCTAATGACTACTAAGAAATGAGTTGTGGGATGCAAGTATATATACATATATACCTAAGAATATTGAATTACATTTTAAAACAACATGCATGAATGGAAGACTAACAAATGAATGTTGACCATTCTGGTAACTAAATGGTAATGTGAAGGAAGTACATGTTCATAATTCATTATAAAAAATAGGTTTTCTAATGAAGCATACTGATGTATCCAAAAGGTTAGGGTGAGCCTAATGAAGGATGCTCAAGGAAAAGAGCAGGAAGCTACCAACAGAGAGTAAATTATAGAAGCAAATACAGGGAAAAGGGGGAATGCTTTTCTCACTTTAAAAACTCTGAATTTCCTAACATAGTTGTAGTATTTAAAAGAACAATTGTGAAAACAAGTATAGCTAGTTAAATGAAAACAAACCAATAAGTATGTTTAACGAATAGGCTTGGTTGATCCATGTTAAGTAAAGGCAGTGAGACCTTGGAATAACTTAGTTGGATTGAAAGTCCCTGGCTGTGTAGAAGGAGTTGGAAAAAAAGGGAAGAGCCCTTAACTCCTTTCTCATTGTATATTATGTTTTCTCTGGGATGAGAAACTGGTGTGTTGATGAAAGTAAATGTTTTAACATCATAACGATGATGGTTGTATGACTGTAGAAACAATTGANGCATGTTGTTAATGTGTATTTTGAATACATCATAGGAATGCACGTTTATATTCCTTATGGAATATTTGGTAAACAACTAAAGTGGTAAAGTTGAAGCTAACTCAAGGTTGAGGCCGTCAAAGATAGTGATGGATATGATATAAGGAAGTTGCATGTCAAAGGAGTTCCCTATGAAGGAACTATGTAAAGACTCTATTAGGAGAACAGCGTCACAACCCTAATGACTACTGAGAAATGAGTTGTGGGATGCAATTCTATATACATATATACCTAAGAATCATGAATTACATTTTAAAACATCATGCATGAATGGAAGACTAACAAAAGAATGTTGACCATTCTGGTAACTAAATGGTAATGTGAAGGAAGTACATGTTCATAATTCATTATAAAAAACAGGATTTCTAATGAAGCAAACTGATGTATCCAAAAGGTTAGGGTGAGCCTAATGAAGGATGCTCAAGGAAAAGAGCAGGAAGATCCCAACAGGGAGTAAATTGTAGAAGCAAAGATAGGGAAAAGGGGGAATGCTTTTCTCACTTTAAAAACTCTGAATTTCCTAACAGAGTTGTAGTATTTAAAAGAACAATTGTGAAAACAAGTATATCTAGTTAAATGAAAACAAACCAATACGTATGTTTAACGAATAGGCTTGGTTGATCCATGTTAAGTAAAGGCAGTGAGACCTTTGAATAACTCAGTTGGACTGAAAGTCCCTGGCTATGTAGAAGGAGTTGGAAAAAAAGGGAAGAGCCCTTAACTCCTTTCTCATTGTATATTATGTTTTCTTTGGGATGAGAAACTGGTGTGTTGATGAAAGTAAATGTTTTAACATCATAACGATGATGGTTGTATGACTGTAGAAACAATTGAGAATTTTTTGTGTTGCACTCATGAAAACATTAAGGATAATGTGATGAAGTGCATAAAGATATGCTAGGAAATATTTGAAAATGTTTTATTGATTTGAATGTTATGATACATGCATTTTTATTTTTACATGACAACTAATATATTTGTGATGTATGTCATGTGTAGAAATAAATTGGAGTTGTTGATAAAGACAGTTGCCAATGATGGACAACCTCAAGCTGAGGATGACTACGAGAAGGATGTTGTTAAAATATTGTTGAAGGGGCTTTGGGAGCCCATGAAGCACCACTAATGAGGTAATGTTAGAGAGGGTGATAATAGACAGAACATGTATAAAATATATCATGCTTATATAACATGGTAATGGAAAGGGATTGGGTAAGAATCCCTTCTGAAAAGATTTCATTATCTTAATGATATGCAAATAATTTTGAGTGGTTGGTGTATGTCATTGCTAACCTAGTAGGGTAAGATTCAGGAAAGAAGAATCTGAAGAATGAATAAAGGAAACCTATGCACGTCAAGCATGAGTTATAATCCTTGCAAGAAAATACATGCGTAATAAGTACCATGGGTACAGTGACCAATCCAAATAGATTGGGAATAAAGGTGCTCATAATTATCACATAGCATGGAACACATTGAGGAAATGCATGTTTTCACAAGAGGGTAGACAATGGATTTCCCATTAAGGAAGGAGGACCTTCCAACACTCTACTTGAATTGTAGGGGTGTTAAAGAAAAGAGAATTTTGGTGGCCATGAGTGTTGGCACCCTGGTGCATTCAAGAGAAACTTTTTGTTTCATATGTGCTGATTTGGGATCATGATCATCATGTTGCAAGAAGCATATTCCTACTGTAAGAATGATTAAACCTTATGGTGAATAGGTTGGTTGAGCTCCAACACACCATGAAAAATTGCTTTTCATAAGTGTAGCAAACTTGAACCCAATGTAATGGTACATTGGGGACGAATGTGGCCATGAATATTGGCACATTGATTAAAGTCATTTGATAATTGAATTGCATTTGGAAAATTTGGTATATTGAAAGGATGCATACCTAAATAATGATATTTCCTTTTTCTTTGTACCCTTGAATAGATGAAAATGACTTGGACTTTTAGTATGTATAGTTTTGAAAAGATAATGTGCATGAGAACTAACAATTTGTTTGGTTGAGGAATGTTGAAACTACAGGAAGAAAAGGGTATTGGATATGGAAGTATTGCAATCCCATAAGGAATACCAATTTAACAAGATAGCCATAGGAAAACTAGTGATCCAAGTTAATGAGAGAGCCATATGGATGCAGATCCATGAAGTGGACGGATAAGTATTGTGTTGGATTATAAAAATTTTCCTCTTGAATTTTGCATAACAGCAAGATGTTTTCGCATGAAATTGTGATTAATATTATTGTTGTCCAAAATCATTGAAGGCGTGTGATGAAGGCCAAGAGTCTGGAAAGGACCTGACCAATAAAGAGGATCAATATTTCTGAAGTAGCTGAATGATAAAGGCATGACATGTGTTACTGAGAAAGAACACTGAGGACGGTATTCCTTTGAAGGGGGAGGGGATTGTAATACCACTATTTCCCCTAGCTTGTAATTAATCATTATCTATGATTACCATTCTATGGCATGCAAACAATGTAAATGCATTATTGTTTAGATTGCCAACAAGTGACTGTGGGGGTGAAGCATTGAAGTACTAGCCATGATATCACTAGAGGAAAGAGTGAGGAAACTGTAGACAGTGTTCATTATGGGAAAATGACCCAATTATCCTTGTTTAAATAAAGAGAGTGCATGAGAGGACCATTCAAAGATAAAGAGAGTGCATGAGGCTCTCGAGTTTTAGAGAAGAATTGAAATATTGAGTTGTTTTGGTTACAAGAGAGAACCATAAGAGGAATTCGGTCTCTGAGGAAGAGAATTGCTAAAAGAAATGCACTAGCACGTGCAATAGAAAGATCAGAGAACTCATGGAAGAGTTATGAACTGGAGCATAGAACACCCGAAGCCCAGACTGGAGAAAACGAGAGTTGTGGGCTTGGTGTTGGATGGAAAGAAACCAGTGATGGAAGGAGATGGCATCGAGGGACAGTGTAGCTGTGAAGGAAATCTCTTGCACATAGGATATCTAGCTAGGAAGGCATCTGATAAAGCTCGTGGAGGCCCTAAGCTCAATGGGGAAGAAGGGAGACTTCTATTATTTCCAGACAAGTGGAGTTTTGAAGACAAAGGAATTGTTTGTTTTTGGTTTAATAGAATAGAGATTTTTCCTTAGCTCGAGAAAGAAGGTTGCAAGATTTATGTTGAGGAAGCATCTGATAAACCTCACAGATTTTGTGATAGAGAGAGGATCCTTGAGAATTTGCAGAATACCTGAGGAGCTTAGAGAAGTTTCCCTAGTGATACCATGGCTTGGCATGGGGGTGGAAAGAGTGCAAAGAGTGAATGCCTCTGAGCCTACAGTTGGGTGGAAATAAGAACACCCACATTCATTTGGTTGGCTACAACTTGTAATAGATAAGTATTTCATATAGCCTGTGCACTTGAACTAAATTGCAATGGTTGAATGTTTGTAATTGTGTTAAAATGCACCTTGCGTGAAATTGATGAAAATAATGTGTATTGTTCCTCTGCAAATTGTTTCATTTGAATGGTTGTAATGTGATACGTTTGGCCTCTGTGTTGGTTAGAAAATTCTCAAGGGGTTATCCCAAGGATCAATTTTACAATTCTATAGTCGAGATAGACTCTATGGGACTACTACAATCTTGTGGATTCCTCAAAAATACTTTCTCCTATTGTGGAATTCGAGATCTATAGATGAAGGGTGCTTCCTTTAAACCAGTTGTTCAAGTGACCATGGTCTCATGCCCATGGTCTTAACCAAATATCATCTAAGAGTTAGGAGTGTAACCTCTGGATCTTGACAAAGTTACATAGGAACAGGACCATGTAACCCTTCACTACACTAAAAAAAGGAGCTAAATTATTTGAGCTTCAGGACTCCAGGAGTCCGGAGCTCCGGGGTGAATGAACATTGCAATGTCCTAAATGCGCTGAATGTGACCTGTCAGACTGGTAACTTGATGTTTGAACGATATTTGGTGGTCATTTACTTGTTATCGTGGGATTTATCCCATTGTTAAACCCCAATCGACTTCTCAGTCGCTAAGTAACGCGAGTCGTAGATCTAGGGATATTCACGATCTCCCCTAATCGATGGATCTATGTTGGGGTCAGTCCCTAAACTTCCAGAATCCATGAATGTTGAACTCATGAAGTGACGTGGGCCACAAATACAAGGATCCTTTGAGATCCTTCTTGACCGTTAGATCGAGTGTTAGTGGAAGGATAGAGTAAGGGAAGGGATGACTGACAACAAGTGGTCATTCTATCTTATGATCCTCCTAGTCGGTTACCCCCGGGAATAAATATTCAGGATTTTGTAGATCATGAGAGCATAAAGCCATGAATCCCCATTAGTCATTGGATCAATCCAGGGAAGATTACGGGTCATCTGATAATTATTCATCTCTCTGGATAAACCCCACTTCAGGTGATTCAAGATGCAAGGTGTGGAGTTTCCCYGAAGKCCGGAGTGACATTAGMAGAYGACATGRCCAAAGTACATAGTGGAGTCTGAATGTGTGATAGAGCAACCACATGTCATCATGTGGCTAAGCCAYGTGTCCTGCTGACTCGTCATATATGGTATAGGGTCGGAGAGATGGGTACCATGTGTCAAGGTGGCATCATCTCCATGTATATGCTAGGTGGTAGATGGTAGTAGGAACACCTGTGYAGAACACCACGTACGCAAGAGGGACCCACTCCGGGAGATCGGTACTTCGRAAATCTAAGTTTTTGGAGTGTTAAGAAACAAGCTCCAAAAGGGCCGAAGGTCRGAGCCACATGGAAGGACTCCRGGATTCAGGGATCTGAAGGATTTGCAGATAGAGAAAAGTGGTTTAAGCATCAAAGCGCTAAAGTGTCGAAGCACCGAAGTTTCCCCTGTTGTAGTGTYAAGCTCTGATAGGATGATCCCGCATGTGTCATGGTGATGTGGTGTGTCTGGATAGTTCCACGTGACATCATGGGAGTGGACATGAATTAGGTGTCAGACCCCACTCCTCTAGTCAAGTCCATGCGATGTGTTAAGTGCAGGTAAATATTAACCATTAGATCCAAAGGTGGACATAACTCCACCAAATATTTTGGAGTAGAGAGAGGCTCTAGGAATTCAGGTGTATGGGAAGGTTTAGTGCTTTACAAAAGAGTGTGGAAAGGTTGAATTCTGAAGGACTAGGTTCCAAGACCAGTCGCATGGTAAGGTAAATGGGAAAACAAGAAGCACTAAGGTTCTCAAAGTGAATAATCTTGCAACGAATCGACAATGACTTTCCCTTGTAAACCCTTCTTCCACGACCATGTCATTTCCAAAGGATGACGATTAGGGCCATGATAATGCCATGATGGATGGTATGAAGAAATTTGAGCAACGTGGATGCCACATGGTGAAGGGGGTGGCCATTGGCCAATGACACCCCAAAAATTTTGGAAGGCCATAACTCTTGAACCAGAACTCAATTTTGGATGAGTTTATAGTCATTGGAAAGCTCTCAGAGAGAAGAAGGAAATGGTACCCTTATCTGAGGGATTCATGAAGTTGTGGAATAGAGGAAAATTTTATACCCCATCCCTTAAAAAGGTACTTAGGGGTTGGGTGTGTTACATCCTCCTACAGGAATTCTGGCAGATTAGTTTTCTATCAACCAAGCAAGGGAGGATGTTTTGATTTCTCACTCAATCACTCCACATATTTGAGGATCCATTTATCATCTTGATTAGAAAAATTCTTCCTAGCAATTCATGTACCCATAAACAAATTTGTTTCTCAGTTGCCTTCAGAACCAGAGAGTTTCACATGCTCTCCCTTTTCAAAAAAGGATCACTAGACCCATTCCCCTTGCATAGATAGGCCCTTAATTTAATAGGGACACACACTTCCCTAGCACAAACATGAGATTTTGAACTTGCTCAATTCATTTCACTTCTTCCATGAGGTTCATTCTTAGTCCACGTGACATATTTCGTTTTACAAAGAGGGATTACACAATAGGAAGTTTTTCAGTTATGACAGGTCAAGTAGGTTGATCTCACCAACTTCCACAAGGCCTCTAGACATGGAAGATTGTAATCCTAATGTAAAATCCTTCATTTAATCAACACTTTTTATTAACAGAGGCTTCATTAAGCCCACTTTTTAGGAAATTCCTGCTACCTATTCAGTCCATTTTCCTCTGGACTCAAGTATTCCTTAAAACAAGTTTATACCATTTGCATCCAAGTTTTATTATTAATTCCCCTCAGAATAATCCCACTTTAGGACTGGCTATAATTTCCCAAAATAAATTATAGGCTTCTTCTACCACAGTCTAGCATGATTCAATCTTGTTGGGTAAAATCCCAATTGATTTGTTTTTTATAATTTGCATCCTTCTCCTTAAGGAAGTTATGCAGATAATTTTTGTACAACAATAATACTTTCAACATGCTCACCTTAGACATGGTAAACTAGTCTTATGACTATTCTTCGACCCATCCAAGCTCGTGTTTGAGTAATGCTCTACTAGATAGGGTAGGGTAGGGTTCCCTCTCCCTTAAAGTTTTTAAGAAATAAAATCACTTCACTCTTTTGTGGTCCCAAGAAAGCCAAGTGTTGTTTCCTTCTTTGATACCACTTTGTCACATGCCCAACCCATTAAGTATCCTTTTAAGGGATGGGGTATAAACCTCTCACCTTCCTGCATCTTCTCTAAGTTCCTTGAGTAATGGCATCATTTCCTTCTTCCCTTTGAGAGCTTTCCAACGACTATAAACTCGCCCAAAACTTAGTCTTGATTCAAAAGTTATGGCCTTTCGAGTTTTATGGGGTGTAATTAGTCAATGACCACCCCCTTCGCCACATAGCATCCATGTGGATTCAATTTCCTCATGCAATCCCACATGGCACTGTCATGGCCTTGATCGTCATCCTTTGGAAATGACGTGATGGAAGAAGGGTTTACACGGGAAAGGCCCTATCGAGTTGTCGTGGGATTATTCACTTCTAGACCCTTGGCGCTACTTGTTATCTCTTTTACCTTACCATGCGATCAACTCTAGAACCAAGTCCTCTAGGCTTTGGCCTTTCCACACTCTTTTGTACAGAGCTAAATCTCCCTAGAGACCCGACGTCCCAGAGTCTCTTTCCACTCCAGAATCTATGGTGGAGAGTCGATCGAATCTTGGATTTGATGGTTGAGATTCACCCGTGCTTAACACTTAGCTTAAAATTGACAGGGGAAAGTGTCCCACACCTAATTCATGTCCAATCCCATGATGCCATGTGGAGCTATCCATACATGCCACATCACCATGATGCATGTGGTCCCATCCTATCAGAGCTTGACACTACCACCTTTCTCTACTCGCAAATCCTCTAGAGTCCTGAAGCCTCGGAGTCCTACCATGTGGCTCTAGCCTTCAGCTTGTTTGGAGATTGTGTCTTAACACTCCAAACCACCTAGATTTTTGAAGTCCTAGACTCCCGTAGCGGGTCCCTCTTGCGTACGTGGCATTCTACACGGGTGTCCCTACTACTATCTGCCACCTAGAATATACATGGTGATGATGACACCTTCACACATGGTACCCATCTCTATGATCATATACCATATATGATGAATCAACATGACACATGGCTTGGCCATGTGCTAACATGTAGTGGCTCTGGAGCATGGTTGGACTCCACCGTGTACTTTGGCCACATCGTCTGGTGACGTCACTTCGGCCTTCAGTGCTTCAACGATATTTTCATGCACTAATATATAAAACCTCCTGAAGTTCCAGACCTTCGAACTTTGCCAGAGTGCTTACACTATCCTTTCACTAGTTGATCGGATGGATGAGAAAGGATCCCCCATGGATCCTTAGATCAATGGCTCACAACTCTAGCTCGAAGTTCCTTTGGTATCAATATTAGGCTAGTCCTAGGGAGACACCTGTGAACCCAAAACACGTTGGCAAGATACATGACACATATATCATATCACCATCATCTCTTTATTATGCCACAAGGCCACTACATGTGGCATCATCACTTCTCGACACATGGACCTCCATGTGCACTCAACATGGTATGCCCGTCCACATGATCTAACTATCGAGAAAGTTTCTGAAGGATCCCTTGGATCGATGACCCATGTTACTTCACAACTTCAGTGTTTGGGGGTTTCAGTCATTTAACGTATTTTTTACTCCCAAACAGGGTCAACGCCGAATGACCATAGATCGCATTCGAAAGACAAAAAGGGTCCTGAAGGTTCTTAGATCGAAGGATGAGAAGGTCGGTCAGGTTTTAATGATAAGGAAGATCACATGACAATGGATAGGAAACCGCCAATTGTCATTCAATTGTCCAATCACCATTAGACCGGTTGCCTTTGGCGAGATTTAGAACCTTGCAACATTAATTCAACCTAGAGCCCTAGACTCCTAGAGTCCCGAAGCCTAAAAGACTTAGCTCCTTTTTTAGTGTAGCGAAAGGTTCCATGGTCCTAGTCCTATGGAATTTTGCGAGGCTCCATAGGCTACACTCCTAACTCTTAGCCAAGATTTTGTTAAGGTTGTGGGCATGAGCCCATGGTCACTTGGATGAATGGTTTGAAGGAAACACCTTCCATTCATAGAACTTGAGTTCTATAATGGGGAAAGGAAATTTGAGGGATCGACCAGACCCAAACGGTCCTGTAGAGTTTGTCCCGTCTCTATATTTGTGAAACTGATCCTTGAGAAATCCCTTCAAATTTCCAATCAAACAGGACGTCCAAATCATAACTATATATCATCCAAATACAATAATATGCTATCATCTGTATATATCAAGGATGTATTTGTATAGTGCAAATACAAGAATTCAACTAGGAATTTTAATTTCAATTACATAGAGTTTATGAAATACTTATCTATTACAATTGATAGTTGACCAACTGACTGTGGGTGTTCACCTTTCCACCCAACCGTAGGCTTAGAGGCATTCATTCTTAGCACTCTGGCCACCCCCATGACAAGCCATGATATCGCTAGGGAAAATTCTCAGTGTTCCTAGGGTCTTCTACAAATGCTCAAAGATCTTTTCTTTGTCAGAGCATCTACGAGGTTTATGATATGCTCCCTCAACATCAAGTTTATGACCTTCTTCTCAGGTCAAGTTTTTTGGTTTCTCTTTCCAAATTCAAGAGAGGTTTCGAGGAGGTTTCCCTCCACCTCTCTGGAAGTAGTAAAAGTCTCCATTCTTCCTTATTGATATTAGAACCTCCACAAGGTTGATCAGATTCCTTCCTAGCTTGATTTCCTCTGTGCAAGAGAGTCCCTTCACAACTACATTGTCCCTCGACACCCTCTCCTTCCATCATCGGTTTATTTCCATCTAGCACCAAGCCCACGCCCTCGTTTTCTTCAGTCTGGGAATTGGGTCTTCTATGCTCCAGTTCATAACTCCTCCACAATTTCCTTGATATTTCTATTTCACATGCTCGTGCATTCCTTTCAACAATTATCTTCCTCAGAACCGAATTCCTCCTCTAGTTCCCTCCTGTAACTAGAACAACTTAATCTTGCAGTTCTTCTTCTAAATTAGAGAGCCTCACACGCTCTCTCCTTTCTAAATCTTCTTCTATCCATTCATTTCTCTTCATTTATTTTTTTGGTGTTTTTCTTCTCTTCCATGCCCTCTCCTTCCCCATGAAAATTTTGGACCTGTCCTATTTCATATGTCAGAAGGAATTCGGGTGAATCTGGCCTGCAGAAAAACTACGCTCTATGATACTTCAGGCTGACATTTTTTTGTCTTCTCAGCCAGACCCTCCATGCTTCCATTCATAGAGGTAGTTGATTGTTCAACCACCAATCATTTTCTCATTAACTGAATTTTCCTTAGGATCATGATGAGGCTTATTATTTCAACAAGGAGAATTTGAGTCATTTTGACATAATGAACCCTCTCTACAATTTCCTCACTCTTTCCTCTAGTGATATCATGTCCATTACTTCAAGGATTCACCCCCACAGTC
>JZKD02S2139215.1:873637-899160 GCA_000966675.3 Picea glauca
TGGTATTTCACCAAGAGTCTCTAGGTCTTGGCATCTCACCAAGATCCTCAACCTTGGAATTTCACCAAGGATTTCTACCTCTTGGCATCTCGCCAAAGGTCACTACTCTTGGCATCTCACCAAGAGTCTCTCTCTTGGCATCTCACCAAGAGTCTCTCCCTCTTGGCATCTCACCAAGATCCTCAACTTGGCCTCTCACCAAATGACTTCCACCTGAAGTGGAACTTGAACCTGATTTTCTCTTCTCCGTAGCCAAGTAAGGCTCAAGCCTCTGTGGTGCCTTTCTCCTCCTCCTCATCAATCTATGATTCTCTGAATCCCCTGCACCAACCCTCTATCTCGACAACTCTGAAACTGAAGTTGTCTCGGGTGAACCAATCACCCCTTAAGATGGTGTCCTCAAAAATTGATTCTGAGCTCCCTTTGAATCAATACTCTGAGTCAATAGGTCATCCTCAACTCCGTCTCCCCATCGTATTTTATATGGTGCGTCAACTAAACAATAACTGACAAATGCACACTCCCTCACAAACTGAGTAGCGAACTCCTCCTCCTCTGTTGTCGCTGCCATACCATCCTGCTACCTCTTCTTCTTCCACTTGGGACATTTTCCATCATAGTGCCCCATCTCACCACAAGAAAAGCATCTCACTTTTCTTATGTCCTTCTTTTTCCCACTACCACTTTCCTGTGGCTGGATCCCTCCCTTGGGACCTTGTCTTGCACCCTCACCGATCTTTTTCTTTCCCTTTGACCAAAGAGAAAGATCCTCATCCCCCTCAGGCATATGTTGTTGTCCTAAATACCCAGAGTTGCACCTCAACTCCTCCTGTATGAAGTCATCCCAAAGTCTCTCCCAAGTAGGCATGACCTCCTGGGCAACAATTCCTAGTACAAATGAACCCCAAGGTTTGGAAAAGTTGTTCAAATTTGTCCTCACCAAAAAATCTAGATCCACAATCTCTTTGACCACTGCTAACTCATCTTTGATCTGAGTGAATCTACCTAGGTATGATGTGATTGTCTCAAAATCGAGCATCTAAATGCTCATGAGCTTGTCTTGCAGAACCATCTTTTGGTTCTGGTTTGGACTCTGGTAAAGCTTTCACAAGGATTCCCATATCTCAAATTCATAGTATTTACCAGTTAGATAGGGTATGATATGGTCCCTCACTGCATCACAAATAGTCCTCTTCGCCTTGGTGTTTTTCTTCTTGAAATCTTCATCCAACAATGGTGAAGGAATATGTGCAGGAGGAATCACCGCGAGAGCTTGAACTATATCCCATAGTTAAAGATCTTCCAAGACGAATCTGATCCTAGTCTTCCAAGGGGACCAGTTGCTAGCCCCATCTAACCTATCCTCTTCCCGCATCTGGGACATCGACATGGTTGTCCACTAAAGCTCACACTGATGCTAAAACTGCAAAATAACTCATCCTCACCACTTGACACACAAGAGGAAGTAAAGTTGTCCAAACATGCCCACAAAACAATCCTACTACTGTCCAAAAAATCTACCCACAAGCTGTCCACTAACTCTACCAACAGGTTGTCCAAAATCTACCAACAAGCTATCACAAAAATTGCCCACAAGATGCTCTAGAAATCAACAAGTGTTCGCTAACAAGGCTCTGATACCATGAAGAAAATTGAGGTACTATGAGGCTTCCAACTAAGGTCTGTCTTTGACCTTGATATTGGCTCTAAGTTTCAATCTCCAAAACTGTCATTTGTTGCATTTTAGGACAGAAAGTATTTTAGTAACTTTCTACCCATAGTTTTTATTGGTTAACTGTTCTTTGAGGTGCCCTTGAAAGCATTTTCAAACCGGTGGTTAGCACATGCAATATATATTAAAACAAGTAACACTGCTATAGATTTTTACAACACAAACAAGTTGATCTACACTCTAAGAATGCATGAAAATATGACACATGTATTTTTTGTCAACATGACCCTGGATAACCCCCCCCCCCCAGGGAAAACTAGTTTGGAATGGAAGTATATATAAGTGGTGTCTCAAGCATGAGATAAAAAAAGAAATACAATATGATGGAACCTGTATACAAGGAAAGCTCCTCTCAGGACTTGCCAAAGGATCCAGGGATAAATGCACTCAAGCTTAGGGCGCCTCTTCCCCTTGTTTCCAAAACCATTGAAGTGATGCACCCTTGACCCTGGATGCTTTGAAGAAGAATCCCTTGCACAAAATATTATCTTGTGTGCTACCTTTCCACTAAGACAAACATATCAACAATCCTCCAAGTGTAGCTCCTCCTTGCTAGGTGTGCGCCGTCCTCCTATAGTGCTCCGTCCTCCAAGCAAGTTTGATCACAACAAAACAATGAGAGACAAAGCCTCCTATAGCCCTCCATGGAAGGAGGCGCCCTTTCTTCTCTCTTCCAATGCTTCCAACCTCATCCTCGTACTCCCTCTCAAGCTCTCCAAGTGAGTAAATGAATGAATGAGCCTCTCTTGGCCCATTGCGCCCTCCTTGATCAATCCATAAGGAAACCTAAATGGGGATGGATAGGATCATCCTAAGCCATCACTAATCAATGGTTGAGATCATCCCACAATAATATCAACTCAAAACCCACTTTGGTTTAAGTTCCCTAGGTTCACTTTATGTCTCCTAATTCACCCACAAAGTGAATTAATAGTCACTTTAGGCTAAAATGACCAAATTTCACTTTTGACTTAAATCTCCTAAGTCAAAGTGAAATTATACATAAAGTACATGGTACAAAGGTACCGACATCTCCCTCTTGTGGGTAGAGGCTCAAAACCACAAGGGACACTTCTTGAGGTACACCAAAACTCAACAGTTTTGGTCCCTCAAAATTTTTCAACATACTGGGAATATGCTTGGAAAAATCATGGTTACTGATATGTCCTTCAAAGAGACCAGGGAAATGTCCATAGCATGTATACTTTCATCCCTCAACATCAGAGGGGGTTTACAAAAGAAATTCAAAATGAATGACAAAGGCCGCACCAGAACTCAAATCTTGGACTATGAAGGGATACCATTTAGATGTCGACGCTGCCATGAACATGGCCACATTGTCAAGGATTGCCCCCTTCCATTCCAAGGCCGAGAAGGAAAATCTTCAGCTATACAGACCTAGAAATTCCCTAGTGCACTAGCTAATGGGGGCTCCATCTCTATTCCTACCTCGACCAATGGGTCTTCTTCATCAACCCCTTTGCCACAGATTCAGAGGCAGGTTGTATACTTTCAGGTACCGGATACAGATGAGAACATGATTTCTTTGGTCCCGCATCATCCTGATGCGGGTCTCATGGCCACTCCATCACAAGGGATTCCCCCCCTATAGAATCTTGGCTCTTTTCTTGGTATGCATTTCCCATTCCCTCTCATGTTAATGGCTTAATTCATTCATTAAATTACCTAAAGTTGGATTCTCCCCCTTCTATTAGGGACATCCCCTTCCCTTCGATTTTGTCATTTGGGGTTGATTATTTTTCCTCCCTATCCATCTCCACCCCAATTTCCTCTTTCTCTCTCTTGTCTCCCTCCTATCCTGTCTCTCTCAGCCCCTGTTAATAAGATGAGCTCTCCTTCATGGGCACAACATATTTAACCATCTAATTCCACCTCCGGAACCGAAATATTGTTTTGGGATCCAGTGGCTTTGGTTTGGGCCCCAATCCTAAAGGGCATCCTCAGAAAAAGGGGAGGGGCCAAACCTCCCATCTCTCGAAAGCACAAAGACGTTCTTTAGTCGATATTGCATTTGGACGTTAGCATTCTATTTTTTGGGCCCTTAGAGCAGTGCAAGCCCAAAAAGGGGTTCCCCCATGAAGCTTCTATGTTTCCATTATAGGGGAGTGGCGAGCTCCTAGAAGAAACTTTCTTTGAATCAGTTTATCTTGTTGAATCAACCTTATGTGGTCTTTCTTCAAGAAACTATGGAAAAGGAGGATTAGTGACTAGGATGTTGGAGTCTTTACTCCCATCTTGGAAGTTCGTTGGATCTAATGCAAATAGTTGTTCGGGTGGGTTGGTGATTGGATGGAACAAAATGATTGGTCAAAGTTACAAACTTTTGGGATTTTGATTCATGTCTAGGAGTGGATCTGTTGATAGAAGGAATGGGCCTAGAGTTTCGGGTTCTAAACATTTCCGGATCGTATATTGATGGGGCTCCATTTTGGTACTCTCTTCTTAACAAACATATGCTTAGAACAATGAACCTCATCCTTGGTGGTGACTTAAATTTTTCTTTGGGGGAAGCAGAAGTATGGGGTCACATTTCACGCCAATATCATCTAACCTCTTTCTTCACCTACCTTCTAAATTATCATGGGCTCTTTGAGATTTCTCCACAAAATCTCCTTCCTACCTCGAGGAATCAGTGTTCGAGGGATGAATGGATTTCCAAACGTCTCGATTGTTTTCTAGTCTCGGAATCTATTCTGGACCTCCCTTTGCATATCAGGAAATGGGTGGGATGTGGTGGTGTTTCTGACCATTCCCCTGTCTGGCTCGAGCTGGTCAGGGGTCCCACGAATCCTTCCAATCCGTTCAAATTCAATGCAACTTGGTCCCACAAAGATATCTGAAGTCAAGAGGATCTAGAGTTTTGGATTCAGTATTAAGTGATACCTAGCACTTAACTACTTCAAAGAAGAAAACCAAAATTGCAAAGGAAACAAGGAGAAACAATTTGTTATCCTTAAAAGCAATCCAGGATGGATTGTCAGACCAAGTCAAAGAAAAGATGAGGCACTACAAAACTGCTAAATAATTATGGCTCCAACTAGAAATTATTATTAGAATTAAGCACAAGAAGAAGAGAAATCCTATCAAGGTAAGGAACAAGACTTAGATAAAGAGGATTCCTGTTAGAATAAAGAACACAAATCAGAAAAAGATAATTCTTGTCCAAATAAGGGACAAGATAAAGAAAAGGATACTTCCAGTCAAATTGAAGAACATAATATAGAGAAAGAAATTTCTAATCATAATGAACTGCAGGATTTGATGCAAACCCCGGTCATCAACAATGAAGACTACTACATCAAGGAATTGATGAAAACCTCAGTATTCATGAAAGAAAAACTATTAGATTTTAAGAATAATGTTATAACGACATTTGAAGTGATTAATATGGAATTGGAAAATAGTCTATATATTGAAGTTACTAGGGATTTTCTTGACCATCTTGAATACACAATTATGTGCACTTTTGAAGAGTTGGAGAAAATTCAAAAGAAATATATGTTGCTACTACAATAGTTAGATCAATCTAACCATGAAGAGAATGAACAAAAGTTTCAGCTAGAAAACAAAGAAGAAGAGATTAAAAGTTTGAAAACCGAAGTTGTTAATATAACATAAGAGATGGAAGAATTAAAGACACGTGACAATAAAATAAAAGAAGTACTAAAAGAAACAAAAGAATTGGTTAACAGTCTAAAAACTCAACTTGAGGAAACTAAAGAAAGTAAAGAAGTCCTGAAGATCCAATTAACTAGGAAAGAAAATTATTACCACATGTTGGAATTGGAAATCATCAACTTCAAAAAGATAAATGAAAGTACTAATGCATATCTAATGACTCAAATTGAAGAAGCTAAGAAAAATAAAGAATCCCAGAAGATCCAATTAACTAAAAAGGAAGAATCATGTCAAATGTTGGAATTAGAAGCCATCACCCTAAAAAGGATTCAACTAGAAAACGAGGAAGAAATCAAAATATTGAAGAATCAAGTTTTTTATCTAACCAAAGATATGGAAGAATTGAAGACATATGACAAAACTATTAAATGCAAAGAAGTCTTGGATGAGATAGAAGAAATAGTCATCAATCTAAAGACTCAACTTGAACATGCTAAGAAAGTGGAAGAAGCCCTGAAGATTCAGTTAACTAAAAAGGAAGAGACGTGTCACATGTTGAAATTGGAAAGAGTCAATCTCAAAAATATGAATGAAAAGACAAATAAATCTATCAAATTGCAGATTAGCTCAACTACCCTAGATAAGATTTGGAACAATCAAAGATTGGTTGATGACAAAAAAGGTCTTGGATACAATAAAAAGGAAGACAATGACAAATGGAGCACCATTTACAAACATGAGAAAGGATCATACTTCTCAAAAGGAAAAGGTGCAATTACAAATCAATTACAAGTCATGAACTTTGTTAAGGAAGGAAGTGATAGAAGTAAAAAGGAAAAAGAAAATAAAAAGACATATCTCCCAAGCCAAAATAAATTCAAGAATGGAAACACCTTCAATGTCTATTACTTTTCTTGTCACAACTTTGGCCATAAAGAAATGGAATGCAAGAAACTGGAGAAAGGGTATGCAAGAAAATCTAAAAACTCAATTAAATGTTGGAGATGCAAGTTTGTTGTGCACACAAACAAATTTTCCATAGATGTTACAATTGAGATAGGTTTGGATCAACATTAGAAATGTCGAGACGAGGCGAGATGGAACTCAACGCAGCTAGGCCTAAACCCTAGTTGCCCCCGCTCTGGTTTTCGTTTGCAGGGGCGAGGATCTTCGACGGTTGCAACAGATCAGGGTTCCCCGCATACAGAAGCGTGAATCGACTTCTTCAGAATGTTCCTGCGTGGCCTGAGTTCGCCTGCATTTTTGCATGCGTACTGGTGCAGTGGTCTTGGCTCGCCACTGAGACTTGTCTTCTTGTTTGCTGGAGGACGACGACCTGCTATGATGGCCCCAGATCCGATTGCCGAGAGAGGAAATGACCGGTTGGAAGCATTCAAAGCGTTAGTCCGCTGGGCAGGACCCAAATCCAATCCTTCCCTTTCGTCTAAGTTTGTTAAGAAGATGGAGGAGATCCCTTCTCTGGAGCTATCTCCAGAGGAGCCTTGCAAGCTTTCCCTCCTTCTAGCAGAAATGATCCTCATCGGAAAGTTTACGGGGTTATGGCCTAGCCCCAAAACAGTGGAGGCATGGATGGATGATCGTTGGAAATCGCTGATACAGGGGAAAGTTTCTCTGTTCGCAGTAGGCAGGGGTTTTTTCATCTTCAGTTTCTCGAGCAAAGAGGAACGTGATCTAGTTTTCAGATTTGGACCCTACTTCATGGGGTCGAGAGGACTGTTCTTAGCCCCCTGGACTCTTGACTTCAATCCCGAAATTGAGATCACCGCAGCCCCTGTTTGGGTTAGGCTTCCTCACCTTCCCTTGCATCTCTGGGGGCCATGATCTCTGGAGGACATTGGAAATAAGATTGGGCGTTTCCTGGACAATGCGGAGCCGAAAGGGGACCAGTTTACCTGCGCTCGCATTTGTGTTGAGGTTAACCTCGAGAACGGTCTTCCGGAAGCCATTAATCTCTCCCTGGGGGAATGGAGCCATATCCAAGAGCTGGACTACGAGCAGATTCCTTTTAAGTGCCTCTGGTGCCATGCTTACGGTCACTTCGCAAGAAGCTGCCCCAAAGCCTCTGAGGAGCCGGGACCAGTCAAAGAAGATGATTTTCAGCCAGTATCTAATCGACAAAGGCAGTCAAGGTGAAAGGATCCACTAGCCCAGGCCCCGAAGGCCACTTATTCAGCAGAGGCAACCCTAGAAAATAAAAACAGCTTTGATGCGCTGAAGGAAGATGAAGCCCTAGAACTAGAAGCAAAAACAGTCAAGGAAGATCCTCCGGCAGACGAAAGCCTTCCGGAATCCACCCCCCCAAATTCAGCAGCAGCGAGAGAAATTCGGGCTTCAGATCCGAAACCTTCTTCCCATGCAGGTCTGGTTGTTACAATCCCCTCTAGCGGCTCTGGGGGAACTTCTGAACCTGAAGACAATTCAGTCCTGTCTCCACCCCTTACCCGAGGGCGAAAGACCAACAAAGCGCGCAGAGAAAAGGAGGCGGCCTCCAACATTTCTTTAGGTTCTCAAAAAAAGCTGGACCCCTACATTAAGGGGAAAATTTCAGCCCCCTCAGTATAATGCTTTGCTTCTGTCTTTTGCTATGCTCACAGTTTGTGAGAATTTACTCATGTATACATTCTTTTTCATATACTCGAATTATCTCAAGGAGCAGAGGGGATTGGTCTCCCAAGGCATTCATAAGAAGGTTGGAAGCACTGTTAGAGGTCACCAACCTTCTTCAGATTTGTAACTTTCTGATTCTGGCTGGCCAGAACGCCGATTAATGCAACATAACCATTTTCGTCAAAAAAAAAAAACAATTGAGATAGGTTTGAGCACAAATCCCAAAGCTACAGTTCAAAAAGTCAATCCTTAAATAAGGCATTCAAGTTAGAGAGAAAACCTAATAAAATTTGGAAGAATAAAGGAGATGACAAATCTCCAAAAACACAATTAGAAAGAAAAGGTCCAAAAAGGAGAATATCTCATAGAAAGATATGGAGAAGAAAATATGAAGGAGAAATCAAGAAAGATGATCTTACACTTGAAAATGAAGAAATTAATAACAAGAAAATGATGGGTGAAGGTCCTAATAAGGAATGTGAAATTCAATGTGAAATAGATCAAGCTCAAGAAAGGGAAGTCCCTGTAGAAGAATACAACACGATCCTGATGATGTCTTAATCCTTTATCCAAATAAAGAAAAATCATTGATAGGAGGAGTTGTAGAATAAAAGAAGGAGAAAATGGACTAAGGAGAGCATCGCCTTATGGGGAGTATAACCTCAGAGGGAGAAAGAAAATATCCTTTTTTTCGTTTGTGTAAAAAGGGGAGAAGACAAAAAGTAGCAGAGAGGTTCAAGGGGTATAAATAAACAAAGATCAATTAATATTATCAAAGATCATTTGATAACAAAATTGGTATTATATCTATCGATATTAATCCTCAATTTATATTCCTGTGAAATAACAAAGAAGAATAATAAGCGGATCAAGAAGATCAGTAAGATTAATACTCTTTTTTTGTTTGACAAAGTAAAGTCAGTAAAAACTCAGGGGGAGTATTTTGGTTATCAAATAAGAAAGTAATTAGATTAGGTTTAAAAGACTTGATCACTAAAAATTGGTATCACTACAAGTTAGTATCAAGAAGACTACTTATTTGAACACAAATATCCCAATGGACTAAGATAAGCATTCAGTTAATTCTCAAGGGACAAAAATAGTCAGAGCCTCACTCTTTTTCATTGATGTCAAAGGGGGAGAGAAGTAGTAAAACAAATTTAAACAAAAAAAAAATGGCATTAGATAGAAAAGGAGATCAATAATAAGGGGAGCAAAGATACAAACTCATTTTTTTTACAGATATGTTTCCCTCAATGAAAAAGGGGGATATTATTGGCATTGTTGGTTATGTTTTGTCATTGATGGAAACATGAATAAGTCATGAACAAAGTTATACAGTTGGCATTAGTGTCAGGATGGCCAATAAGGTTTTTCCATGTGTAATGAAGGGTCATTGATGGAAAGAGAGTGCAACAGAGTAGCAAGGCTAAACTTCAAGAGAAAAATCGTTTGGTAAATGTCATTGATGTAATCTTCAATCAATCTCAAGGATCAATGATCTTTGTTACAGGTACATTTTCCAAAGCTCATAGTCGCGAAGGAGATCAGGTTTCATACAGAGAATTTTTATAGATGGAAACCTTTATAAAAATCAAGAAAATGGAGTCGTTCATCCAAAATTTGGATGTAAATATGACAGTTGAATAAAAAAGGAAACCTGCATAAAGAAGGAAAGAATTGTGGTTGTCTGATTGAAGATTCAAGTGTGACTTAAACCGTCAGATCGTGTAGGAGGAACAATGCTCAAATTTGAAGCTGACTACTTCAGATAAAATTAGCCAAAGGAAAATATATTTTAGTTGAAGACGAAGTCCCGAAGTGGACATGATTATTTCGATCAAAATAAAGTGGAAGGATAGGATAAGCAAGGCCAAAGGCCCGAGATCCTGAATAGTCGAATTCCCGACAACCGTTGGATTATGTTAAGATTTTCGGATTAAAAAAGGACTGTTAGATGAATTCAAGTTACTCAAGGTTTATTCTTCGAGAAATCTCACTTCAGGAGAATTGGGAAGTGGGAAAAAGAGAATAACCTGAAGGCCAAAGCCCTGGAGTCACAAACTCTCGTCAATTGTCAGATCAAGAAATCCAGTCAATCATTGATCTGAAGTAACAACTATCAGAGTGCAGTCAACTCCATCCTTGACCTACTCCGACTATAAACAAATCAGATGAGCCAAGAACTCTCGAACCCCAAAGTTTTGAAATAAACAAAGGCCATATGATCAAGACAGGGAATATCTACGGAGATAGATCTATTCGACACTTCACCAATTCGGGAGGATTAGACTGAAGTCACAAAGGTGTCATATTCCCAAAGAAACGAAAACCGTCAGATCAATAAGAAACTTCAGATGAACCTATGACCATTAGATTCAGGAGGAGGACATGTGACACACCAGGAGATCCATGTCAACAATACCACGTCAGCAAGGACATGTGGTGCATTCGAATGGTGACAAGTGTCAAGGACTAGTTTTCACTTTAGGTATATGAAAGTCATGAATCTAGGTGGCACGTGGAAACCACTCAGCCAGTGGCACGTCAATAGTGACATCAGCAAGCTACGTCACTCTGGGAGTAATTCCTTCAAGAATATCTAGTTTCTACTACCAACAAATACCCGAAGCGTCGAAGGCCAAAGTTAATGATTGTCATTGATCTAAAATATTTTGGGTTCTATCGATTGTCGATCAAGTACAATGTAAGGATAGAGTAAGCATAAATCATGAAGTAACGCTAATAGTTGATCTAATTCGGGAGCCTTCTCAACCATTGATAAAGTATAGTGGAAGGATAGAGTAAGCGTAAATCAGGAAGTAACACTAACCATTGATCTACTTCGAGAGAATTCTCAAACGTTGATCAAGCATATTGGAAGGATAGCATAAGCAGAGATGTTAACCGACATCAAGCAGTCACCATCGCTTTATGACTTATTCAGTAGGTAAACACTCCGGAGGGATTGAAATGCCTCAAAGTTCTAGTAACCCGAAGTCTCGGAGAGATGAAGCTCCGAAGTAAGATCTGGTTTTTAGTTGAGAAGGAAGATTCACGATAGAGATCCTAAAAAGCGCACAATGAGAAGGCCATTAACAAAACGTCTTGTCAAATTTGCGTGAACTGTCCACTCAACCACAAATTAAGACAGAATTGTTCGATCTATGAGTAAATAGATAATACGTACTTCGGTTAAATTTGGTCCGGAAGGTTGAATAACTGCAAAGGCTAGAAATCCCAAAGGACGAAGTTCCGAAGTAAATAATGGTCATCCATATCAACCTTTGATTAAGTCATAAACATTGGATTAAGAAGTGGAAGGATAGTGTAAGGATCAAAGATAGACCGTTGATTTAGTTCTAGGAATCATGCTAACCATTGGATCAATCCTTGTGAGAGGAAACCACTTCGAGAAGTTCAAACTTCAAAATATTGGATAATTCTAAGAGATAATTCACCCAAAGGTCGAAGTTCGGAGGACCAGGTTCCATCCCCCGGTCACGGTTTACGAACACATAAGCTGTGAGGCACTGGGAACATCGCTTAAATTAATAATCCTTTGATTGTGCATATGGTCATGTGTAAATGGTTTGAAGGAAGCGCCTCATACATATTTCATTTATCTAAATAGCTTAAGGTCTGTAGAATAATTTGACAGAGAATTAACACCATAACTATACAGATAATCGATAAAAGCTCGAATATGATCTGTTGGTGAACTGAGAACGCAACATAAGCATCAGAATGATATAATGAGTCGATCCATGTCTATGATCAACTCATAAGGACAAATTTTTAAATCAAGATTAGTTAGTTAAATGAAGAGGTGTGATGGTTCAAATAAAGGGACATAATGCTTCATATCTCACACTAGTTGGGAGACTATGTAAGAAAAGAAGTATGGTGAACAAAAGATGTAGTTAAATTTTTTGAAGTATATATATTTATATATAATTGATTGAATGAAGGTTCATTCTATCAGGTTGGTTCATGTTTACAATATGTGTCTTGTATGAGGTTTGGATTCCCCACATCTCAATTGGATATGAGATCAACAAGCTTGGACTTGTTATGAGTGTTGGATTCCTCATTTCTCAGTTGGATCTGAGAACTACAAGTTGGGTCTTGTAACAAAGAGTTGGGTGTCTCATGTTTGTTTGAAGTTTAAGATATTCAAAGATTTATCTTATGTATTCATTCAAGTTAAATAAATAAATAAAATATTTATTCTTTTATATATTAGTTGAGAAAATGAAATAAATATATGTTGTTCAATTAATTGATGAAAAGTGGAAAATTTTCCAAAGTTTTGTGACAGTGATTCACCCCCCCTCCCCCCCTCCCCTCAGTGTCAAGTGTACATTTCAACAAAACCACCCTTTTTAAAGTTGAAATTGCAAAATAAACAACATGAACAGGTCTACTATGATAAACCACATCCCCAACAACTTGCACAACTCAAATCTAAGGTATATCACAACATTGGGTTACATTTTACAAATAGTTTGCACATTTCGATGGTTTTACTATGCATCTCTTTCCTATTTTTTCACATAAGAGTTTTTCATGACTCTTAATGAAAAAATGACCTTGGTTTCTCTCCTAACCCACCATCCTCTGATTCATCAAAATGTCATGAATCTTTGTGGATATAAATCATACTTTTTGGAGTGTAAATGCATTACTAATTGTACAAACAGGTTATTATACATATTGGAATGATCAATTTACAAATTAAATCCTAAATTATGGTGCCATATCCAACTTTGGGCATGTAGTTTAATATAGTCAAATTTAACAATTTGGACCTTTGGTTTTACAATGCAATTCTTAGCCTTTATGCACACCAGGTAGGTTTATGTTTGAAAATGTCAATATAAGTTTATAAACAGGTGTAAAATCACAAACTAAAACTTATTCTAGTTGAACCACAAAATTTGGCTCAGAATTGAGGCTATCGCTTCCATTTGAAGCTGTCAAAGTTTCACATTCAAATTTACATAAAATCTCAATTCTAGCTGCATGAAAACAACCTCTCTTATTATTCAATTGAACTTAGATGCATAGGTGAATTTACCATTTATGTAACTCCATATTAAAACTTATAAAACAAATTTTGAAGCTACATGGAAGCTTGGACGTGCATTTTCATTTAGTCACATAGTACAGTTTATACCTTGCAAATTATAAGACAAACTTTGTCTCTTTTGCACAACCACCCTTTTAAAAACTTGAAATTGAAAAATAAACAACATGAACAAGTCTACTATGATAAACCACATCCCCAACAACTTGCACAACTCAAATCTAAGGTAAAATACAACATTGAGTTACTTTTTACAATCAATTTTTGCATTTCGATGGTTTTACTATGCATCTCTTTCCTATTTTTTCACGGAAGAGTTTGTTATGACTCTTAATGCAAAATTGACCATGGTTTCTATTCTAACCCACCATCCTCTGATTCATCAAATTTTCATGAATCTTTGTGCATAGAAATCATCATTTTTGGAGTGCAAATGCACTACTATTTGTACAAATATATGATTATACATATTGTAATGATCAATTTACAACTTAAATCCTAAATTATGGAGCCATATCCAATTTTAGGCATATGGTTTAATATATCCAACTTTAACAATTTGTCCCTTTGGTTTTACAATGAAATTCTTAGCCTTTATGCACACCATGTAGGTTTATGTATGAAAACTCCAATATACTTTTATAGACAGGCGTGAAATCACAAACTACAACTATGCAAGTTGAACCACTAAATTTGGCTCGAAATTGAGACTAGGGCATGCATTTGAGGATGAGGCAGTTTTTCATTCAAACTCACATGAAATCTCAATTCTAGGTTCATGAAAGCAACCTATCATATTCTTCAATTGAAATTTATATGCATAGGTAAATTTACCATTTATGGAATGCCATCTTAAACTTATAAAATAAATTTTGGAGCTACAAGGAAGCTTGGGTATGCATTTTCATTGAGTCACTTAGTATATTTTATAGCTTGCAAATTACAAGGAAAACTTTGCCTCTTTTGCATAGCCACCCTTTTAAACTTGAAATTTCAAAATAAACAACATGAACATGTCTAATATGATAAACCACGTCCTCAACAACTTGTGCAACTCAAATCTAAGGTACAATACACCATTGGGTTACTTTTTACAAACAATTTGTTCATTTCGAGCTTTTTACTATGCACTTCTTGTCTATTTTTGCATAGAAGAGTCTTTTATGACTCTTAATGAAAAAATGACCTTGGTTTCTTTCCTAACCCACTGTAATATCCCCAAGGATGAGCCCTAGTTGTATTTATGAATCATAAACATGTTTTGTAGGCTGGTGAGCAGAGCAATTATAAGATGATAAGCTTATGTGTTATTAGGCCGGAGAGCCTAGGTGTTAAAGGCTAGGAGCCTGTTTTTGTACATGTAACTATTCATATCAGTAATATAAAAACATCGTTGCGTGTAGACCGATCATGAAGAAAGAGTGATGAGGTACTAAGCTTCCACTAGGCTGGGTAAGGGGCAGGGGGATGAGAGGTTGGAAAGAGGCGCTACGCTTAAGGGATTAAGTCCAAGAGAATATTAAATTTATTATTATTTGAAAAACTGATTAGAAGGATATGTTTTTATCCTAAGTTCTTTTGGGAGGATGGGTGACTTCCAAATGGAATGGAACGTGCTTCATGGGCAACATGTGTCGGCTCAGGCACATGCAAATTAAGTTGGAAAGTCAACTTGTTGGGGGGTTCGCTTCCCATTCTCCAATCCTCGCCTAAATCATTTGTTCTCTGTCGTCGACCTCTGCATCTTCACGCACATCTAAAACCGCTAACTGGGGAAGCCAACCTATGTTTTCCTGTGAAGCCCAACATATCTTCACTTGCCAAAACCGAGTCATACTTTGCCTTACTGAAATTTTGGTTGTTGCCATTCCCTGAGATGTATTGAACCTTTTGTTGTTTTCCTCACCTTTCTGGAACTGAGTTGAAGATTGGTTGAAGAGGCGGTTTTCAGGCCTGTGGTTGAAGAGGTAGTTTTTCAGGCCTGTGAGCAGCTCTCTCCTAGTGAGAGAGTTTGTGGGGAAGTGGTTTTCTCCTTGAGAGAGTCCAACACCAGCAATGGATCTATGAGAATTCCTAATCCAACTTGTTGTCAAGATCCTGAAAAGGGAAGTGGAGCAGCCGATGGAATGTTTAACAGTGAAGGTGCATATTCTCGGGGTGGAACAGGCATGTGGGGAATGAGATTTCGTGAGTAGTGGGCGTAAGATAATAAGAAGGATCCTGGAGAGAATCCTTCCAATTGCACCGTGCAGTTTTTTGTAACCTCAACCTAGTCTAGGATTCCCTTGCCCTAGGTGGAGCTTAGTCCCAGTTCGGGGGTGACCCATTGTTGAGCATGATGAGCAGCATGGTCTAAGGATGGGAGGTTCATGGAAGGTCTGCACGCAGTTGGTGTACTTCAATTGAAATATGAGTATCTATTCCTATGATCATTTACATGTTGTGTATATGTACATGTGTTATAATTGATTAATATTGCATGTATATGTTGTTATCTTATGGGTTTCTCCTGTGAAGTACTGCATGTATGCTTTTATTATTATTTTTGCATTAATCTGTGTATGAATAGAATACGTTGTCTATTTAGGTTTATATTTATATGCATGTGAAAATTGTCATTTCTATGAGTAGCATGCATCGACCTGGGTGGTCGAGGTGCGACAAATTGGTAGCGGAGCTAGTTGAGCTAAGTGAAGTGTGTGAGTAGTGGCGTTGCCCGACTTGTTGGTGGCTGGGGATGTTAAAATTTGGTATCGGAGCTAGTTGAGCTAAGTGAAGTGTGTGAGTAGTGGTGTTGCCCGACCTATTGGTGGTTGGGGACATTACAAATTGGTATCAGAGCCAAGGTTCAAGCATTGAGCCTGGATGGGTTGGATAAGTGGTCATTGGAACCAAGGTTTCAAGTGAAAATTGTGTCAGGAGGAACCAATTTCGAACCTCAGAACATTCATGAGTGCCAAGAGATTTCCTTGGCCGTGTTACGAAGTCATGAGGTGTAGCGATATTATAAAACCACGACAGACGTGGTATTGGGCCACAAAGTAATGTGGGTCATAGGATCTGTTTAAAAGAAGGAGGATAATTCATGACCGTCAGATCTGGAGAAGGTGCAAGAGGTTAACCTGGAAGCCCTTCGGACTTCGTGACTTTAGCGAAGTTAGGTGAAAAAATACGAGAAGGGTCGAAGCCCGAAGCTCCGAAGTCCGGAGTTAATTCGAACCATCCTTCAAGAGGGACATGTGTCAGCAGATGGTCTTATTTGGGATTTCGACATTCGGGAGAGATAGTGTGTGCAGAGGCGAGAACTCTCGAAGTCCAAAGCTCCAAAGCCCGAAGAGTCAAAGTGGTGAATCATGATGATGTCACCGGGAGGTGACGTGGACCTCTCCTATACCTTCCATGTGCCCCCACCTGGAATGTTGTCAGTTGTACTATGTGGGCACTGAGGTTACATGACATAGTTAAAGGTCGACAGACCCACACTGGCGTTGATCATGATAAATCAAGATCAACGACCAGGAGGCATTACGGGGACCCAAGTTGCATAGGAGTTAATTTGCCAAGGCAGCCCCACAATCCAAACCATGGTTTTACCAGTGGATTACGTGTCAGCATTAGAAGAATTGTAGGATGAAAGGCGGGTTACTCCAAATCGCCGATGCATGCTCCTTTAATTTTTGAAGCCCAGACACTTGACACTCTGGAAGAATGGTTCATAAGGGAACAAAAGGAAGAAATTTCAAAAGTTCCATAACGTCAAGGTGACGAGACGTAATGATGTCACCAAAGGTGACATGGAAGTGTTCAAAGATTAACAGTTTGGGGTGTGGATGTGAAATCCTTCAAAGTCCCGAATTCCCAAAGCTCCGAAGTCCCGAAACTTAGATGCCTGAGGTTCCAGAGTGAGTGTCATTCATTGGATGTTGGGTAGACGTGGACTGTTGATCCACCCTACTTTGCGAGTTCGGTAATTCGGAACTCCGAGAGATTTGTTGGGATGTTCTTTGAAAACTTCTGAAGCCAGAGGCCCGAAGTCCCGAATAAGTGCCTATCAACCTAGCGCTTGGCCACAACCCGTGGTTGCATGGGTTGGGGGCTAAGAGAAAGGGGCTAGTGCTCAAAAATTACTACAAATTAGAGAAGAGCTCAGAAAAAAAATGGAATCTGGAAGTTTTCTTTGAATCAGATTGGTTTATGAATACTATGGAAATTGTTAAGGACTGTTGGCCTGACAAAATTTGGTTGACTGCACATTATGTTTGCAGAGTTAACGATTGTCAAAATCGAACTGAATTTCCATGTAGTGCAGAGAAATGGAGGAGGCACAAAATGATTTCAGTTCAGAAAATGAAGCTAAAGGAATGGATGTCCATTTGGGTGTTGAAAGATCAAACTCCGATGGGCATGGAGAAGAGATAGATAAGGAGGGAAACATGATGAGAATCATTGAAAGATTGCAGAAAGATGCCCAGACTCACCGAGAAAATAATGGGAAGCTCATGAAAGCTAAGGATCAATAGGGAGAATTCAACATAAATTTGATACAGAGTCTAGAAAGGATAGAAAAGAAATTGGATAAGGGGAGTGACTCCAGTAAATCAGGAAGTCACAGGTTTCTTGATGAGAAGAGGATATCAAGGAGTGTTGGAAGACACCATCATCACTCCCAAGAGCAATCCTAGAGAAGGGAACACAGTAGTTCAAGACCATCTCCTACCAGAAAGCATAGGAGATATGGAGTGGATGAACTGAAGGGTGAAATGAACAAGATTAAACATCCTATGTTTGATGGAGAGCACTAGAAGGAGGAAGATGTTGAGACATGGCTCCTTGGAACGAGGAAATATTTCCAATTGCAGAATTATTCCTCTCATGTAGAAGGAAGAATTGCAATATATCAACTGAAAGGAAAGGCATCCATGTGGTGGGATCAAATTGTGAAAGTGCAACACATTAAAGAGAAAAATGTTACCTCGAAAGAATTCAAGAAGTATTTCGAAAAGAAATACTTGATTAACAGATACTATGACAGAAATATGAAAGAGTTCTTTGAACCCAAGTTGGGTAGCATGACCATTGATGAATACGAATTAAGGTTTTTGGAATTGATGAAGTATGTTCCTTTCATCAAAGATGATACTGTCAAAATTCAAAGGTATTTGAGTGGACTGCCACCTTCCATCAGTGACAAGATATCGTCCCCACAAAAATAGCAAAGTAAGAGTTGTCCAAAACATTTAGCAAGCAGAAACAGTGGAGGACATGGGCAGTAAAATACCAAGGATCTATGTATCCCTGGACAATAGGCAAGTTGAGTCTCAATCACACATGATTGAAGTTGAAGGTATGATCAACAACCAAACCATTACTATTTTAATTGATTCAGGAGCTAGTCATAGTTATATAGATCCTAGAATGGTGGAAAGTTTTCATTTTCCAAGAAGAAAGCATGGAAAATCTTGGTTAGTGCAGCTGGCTACAGGAGCCAAGATAAAGGTTGTTGAGTTGGTTAAGTCTTGTCCAGTGGACATAAATGGAGTGAGCACAAGGGATGAATTGAACATCTTACCTTTAGGTTCCTATGATTGTCTAATTGGGATGGATTGGTTGGACCAACACCATGTCATCTTAGACTATCATAGCAAGGCATTCACTTTCTTGGATGAGGAAGGAAATCGAAGAATAGTCCAAGGAATTCCTAGGGCAGTTACTGTCAAAGAAATCTCAGCAATGCAGTTGAAGAAGGGTTACAGGAAGGGATGCCAAATATTTGTAGCTCATATGGAAGAAGTACCTAAGGATAAGGTGTCAAATATTGAAGACCATGTTGTATTAAAAGATTTTGAGAATGTATTCTAAGAGGTACTAGGACTACCCCCAAAGAGAGATATGAATTTCTCTATAAACCTAATGCCTAGAGCATCTCCAGTGTCAAAATGTCCTTACAGAATGAGTACACCAGAGCTGAAAGAACTGCAGTTACAACTTGAAGAACTTCTGAACAAGGGGTATATACGCCCAAGTGTGTCACCTTGTGGTGCCTCGGTCTTGTTCGTGAAAAAGAAAGATGGGACATTGAGATTTTGCATCAATTTCAGACAGTTGAACAAAGTGACTATTAAGAACAAGTATCCTTTGCCAAGGACCGATGATCTCTTTGATCATTTGAAGGATGCCAAGATATTTTCAAAAATAGATCTCAAGTCAGGGTACCACCAAGTAAGGATAAAGGATGAATACATCAACAAGACCGCCGTCAAAACAAGGTATGGTCATTATGAATTCACAGTGGTGACATTTGGGTTATCAAATGCACCCATTGTTTTCATGTGCTTAATGAATGGTGTATTCATGGAATATCTAGACAAGTTTATCATAGTCTTTTTGGATGACATCCTGGTGTATTCCAAGTTGGAGGAAGAACATGAACATCATCTGAGGATGGAGTCACAAGTATTAAGAGAGCACCAACTATAAGCCAAATTGAGAAAGTGCTCACTCTATCAAAAGCATATCAATTATTTGGGTTATGTCATTTCAAAAGATGGGATAGTTATGGATCCTGAGAAGATAGAAGCCATCAGAGAATGGTCAGCGCTGAAGAATGTGACATAATTCATATCCCTTATGGGTCTAGCTATCTATTACATAAGGCTCATTGCAGGGTTATCAAGGATAGCTCACTCCATCACTTCCTTGCAAAGGAAGGAGAATAAATTTCAATGGACAAAAGAATGTGAGAGAAGCTTCCAGCAACTGGCAGTTGTTAACCAATGCTCCAATCTTGAGGATTGTAGATCCGAATGAAGATTTTGTAGTATGTGTAGATGCATGCAAAGAAGGACTGGGTGGAATCCTCGATTAGAATAGGTTTGTGATATGTTATGAATCCATAAAGCTGAAGGATCATGAAAAGAACTATGCAACTCATGATTTGGAGTTGGCATCCATAGCGCACGCCATGAAGAAATGGAGGCACTACCTCATGGGAAGGAAGTTTGAACCGAGGACAGACCATAACGGTTTGAAGTATTTGTTTGATCAGCCAAATTTGAATTCTAGGAAGAGTAGATGGTTGGAATTCCTTTGTGCGTACAAGTTTGATATCAAGCATATCAAAGGAAAGGAGAACAGAGTGTTTGATGCACTCAACAGGAGAGTGCATGAACTACATGCTACGACCATTATCATGTATCGAACTGATATTAAAGGCAGAATTTCAGAAGATGAAAATGTAGACTTGCAGTACATGGAATTGGTAGCAAAGCTACAGGAAGGTAAGATGTTGCAGAAAGTGGAATATTATAAATTTGAAGTTGATGGGACACTCTTGTACAAAAATAGAATCTATGTACCTAATTTTCAGGAATTGAGAAGTATTATCTTGAAGGAAATGCATAATGTGCCTTATGTTGGGCACCTTGGATATCAAAAAATAGTGGCAGCAGCCAAGAGCCATTACTTTTGGCTAGGTATGAAGAAGGAAATTGTAGAATACATCGCGAGATGTATGGAGTGTCAGAAGGTCAAATATGAACATAGGAACCCAGCAGGGTTTCTACAACCTTTACCCATTCCTGAGTGGAAGTGGGAAGTGGTGAAAATGGATTTCATCACAGGATTGCCCAGAACCGGCAAGCACCATGATTCCATCATGGTGGTGGTGGATAAGCTTACAAAATATGCCCATTTTATTCCATTGAAAAATACAAACAAGGTAGCTAATGTTGTCGATATTTATATGAGGGAAGTAGAACGATTACATGGTATTCCCAAAACAATTGTTTCTGACAGAGACCCAAAATTCACCTCAAAGTTCTAGAAGAGGTTATTCAAAGGGTTCATAACAAATCCAAACTTCAGCACATGTTATCATCCTAAGTTTGATGGGAAAATAGAAAGGGTGAACCACATGATAGAGGACATGCTAAGGATGTATGTGATAGACAAACCATATAAATGGGAAGACTACATACACTTGGTAGAATTTGCCTACAACAATGGGTATCAAGCATCACTGAAGATGAGCCTGTTTGAAGCATTTTATGGCAGAAAGTGCAACACCCCAGTAAGTTGGGATAACCCAACTAATAGGGAAGTGGTTGGGCCAGAGTTGCTTAAGGAAATGGAAGAGAAAATGACGAAGATTAAGCATAATTTAAAGGCTACCCAAGACAAGCAGAAAATTTATTTTGATAACAACAGAACCCATAGGGAATTTAAAGTGGGTGATCATGTTTTCTTGAAAGTGAAGGCCAACAGAAGTTCCCTGAAGTTGAGAAACTATTCCAAGTCGACAGCCAAATATTGTGGGCCATTTAAAATCCTAAAAAGGATTGGACTAGTTGCATATATTCTTTCATTGCTTGCATCCATGACTGTACATAATGTGTTTCATATTTCATTACTTAAGAAATATATACTTGATGCTAATCATGTAATTTATTGGAATGTGATTCAGGTGGAGCAACAAGGCGTCTTGTAGTTGCATCCAATGCACATATTGGACTGGAAGAGAAAACAGCTCTGGAATCGAGCTATAGGGCTCGTAAAGGTCCATTGTACCTGTTACGGTCCTGAGGACACGACATGGGAGCATGCAGATGCTATGCGGGCAGAATACCCTCATCTTTTTGAAGATTTTGAAAATCTTGTTGATGCTGTGTAAATAAGTTGCACTGAAGACAGTGCAAAAATAAGGGGAGGGGATTGTAATATCCCCAAGGACGAGCCCCAGTTGTATTTATGAATCGTAAACATGTTTTGTAGGCTGGTGAGTCGAATAATTATAAGATGATAAGATTATGTGTTATTAGGCCAGAGAGCCTAGGTGTTAAAGGCCATGAGCATGTTTTTGTACATGTAATTATTCATATCAGTAATATAAAAACATTGTTGCGTGTAGAACGACCACGAAGAAAGAGTGATGGGGGAATAAGCTTCCAGTAGGCTGGGTAAGAGGGAGGGGACTGAGAGGTTGGAAAGAGGGGCTAAGCTTAAGGGCTTAAGTCCAAGAGAATGATATTTTTTTATTATTCCAAAAATTGATTAGAAGGATATGTTTTTATCCTAAGTTATTTTGGGAGGATGACTAACTTCCAAATGGAAAGGAACGTGCTTCATGGGAAATATGTGTTGGCTCAGGCACACACAAATTAAGCTAGAAAGTCATCTTGTTGGGGGGTTCTCTTCCCATTCTCCGATCCTCACCTAACTCATTTGGCCTCTTTCATCGACCTCTGCATCTTCACACACCTCTGAAACCACTAACTAGGGAAGCCAACCTGTGTTTTCTTGTAAAGTCCAACATATCTACACTTGCCAAAACTGATATGTACTCTCCCTTATCGAAATTTTGGTTGTTTCCATTCCCTGAGATGTATTGAACCTTTGATGTTATCCTCACCTTGCTAGAACTGAGTTGAATATTAGTTGAAGAGGCGGTTGTCAGGCCAGTGGTTGAAGAGGTAGGTTGTCAGGCCTGGGAGCATCTCTCTCCAGGTGAGAGAGTTTTCGGGGAAGTGGTTTTCTCCTAGAAAGAGTCCAGCACCAGCTACGAATCTCTGAGAATTCTTGATCTGGCCTGTTTCTGAGACCTTGAAAAGGGAAGTGGAGCAGATGATGGACTGTGGAACAATGATGGTGCATATTCTCGGGGTGGAACATGCATGTGGGGAATGCGATTTTGTGATTAGTGGGTGTAAGAAGGCTCCTGGAGAGAATCCTTCCAGTTGCACTGTGCAATTTCCTATAACCTCATCCTAGTCTAGGATTCCCTTTCCCTGAGTGGAGATTAGTTCCAGCTCAGGGGTGACCCACTGCTGAGCGTGATGAGCAGTGTGGTCTAAGGCTGGGAGGTTCGTGGAAGGTCTACACGCAGTTGGTGTACTTCAATTAAAATATGAGTATATATTCCTATGATCATTTACATGTTGTGTGTATGTACATGTGTTATAATTGATGAATATTGCCTGTATATGTTGTTATCTTATGGGTTTCTCCTGTGAAGTACTACATGTATGATTTTACTGTTATTTCCACATTAATCTATGTATGAATAGAATACGTTGTCTGTTTAGGTTTATATTTATATTCATATGACAATTTTCATTTCTATGAGTAGCATGCACCGGCCTGGGTGGTCGGGGTGTGACAAATTGGTATCAAAGCTAGTTGAGCTAAGTGAAGTGTGTGAGTAGTGGAATTGCCCGACCTGTTGGTGGCTGGGGAGGTTACAAATTGGTATCAAAGCTAGTTGAGCTAAGTGAAGTGTGTGAGTAGTGGTGCTTCCCATCCTGTTGGTGGCTGGGGATGTTACAAATCATCATCTGATTCATCAAAATTTCATAAATCTTTATGCACAGAAATCATCCTTTTTGGACTGTAAATACACTACTAATTGTACAAACAAGTTATGAATATTGGGATGGTCAATTTACAACTTAAATCCTAAATTAATGGTCCTTAACCAACTTTGGGCGTGGAGTTTAATATAGCCAACTTTAACAATTTGGCCCTTTGGTTTTACAATGCAATGTTTATCCTTTATGCACACTGGGTAGGTTTATGTCTGAAAATGCCAATACAAGTTTATAGATAGGTGTAAAATCACAAACTACATATTATGCAAGATGAACCACTAAATTTGGCTCAAAATTGAGACTAATATGGCGTGCATTTGAGGACAAGGTAGTTTTCCCTTCAAATATACATGAAATATCAATTCTAGGTGCATCAAAGCAACCTCTATTGTTCTTCAATTGAAATTTAGATGCATAGGTAAATTGACCTTTATGTAACTCCATCTTCAAACTTATAAAACAATTTTTGGAGCTACAGGGAAGCTTTTGCATGCATTTTAATTTTGTCACTTAGTATAGTGTAAACCATGCAAATTACAAGGCAAACTTTGCCTCTTTTGCACAACCACCCTCTTTGAGCTTGCGAATGAAAAATTAACAACAAGAATAGGTATAATACCCCCCAAAATATGCAAAACTCAAATCTAAGGTATAATATAACCTTGTGTTACTTTTTGCAAACAGGTTGTGCATTCTGATGTTTTTCCTAGGCATCTCTTGCCTATTTTTCCACATAATAGTATTTTATGACTCTTAATGCAAACCTGAACTTGGTTTCTCTCATAACCCAACATCCTTTGACTCATAAAAATGATGTGAATCTTTGTGCAGAGAAATCATCCTTTTTAGAGTGTACAGTTTAGACCTTGCAATTTCATATAGCCAACATTAAGAATTTGGCCCTTTGGTTTTAGAAGGAAATTTTTAGTCTTTATGCACATCAGGTAGGTTTCTATCTGAAATTTCCAATATAATGTTACATACATGTGTAAAATCACAAACTACAACATATACAAGTTGAGCCACTAAATTTGGGTCAAAATTGAGACTAGGGCATGCATTTGAGGCTGAGGCAATTTTGCATTCAAATTTTCATGAAATCCCAATTCTAGGTGCATGAAAGAAACCTCTCCTATTCTCCAATTGAACTTTAGATGCATAGGTAAATTTACCATTTATGTAACTCCATCTGAAAACTTATAAAACAAATGTTTGAGCTATAGGGAAGCTTGGGCATGCATTTTCATTTGTCACTTAGTACAGTTTAGACTTTGCAAATTACAAGGAAAACTTTGCCTCTTTTGCACAACCACCTTTTTAAACTTGAAATTGTAAACACAACATGAACATGTCTACTATGATAAACCACATCCCCAATGACTTGCACAACTCAAATCTAAGGTATAATACAACATTAGGCAGGTTTGGGCACAAACAATAGAGAAAAACTCTATTCCCTATGAATCCTAATTAAGGTTGCAGTGGATAGGCATCAAAGTCATAAGGATAGGATATAGTATTATCTGATAGAGAAAATCTATAAAGGAAATGGTTGATAATATTAAAATTAGAAACCCCGGATGGGGTGACACGCGGAGGCGCCACAGGGCCATCTGGACACGCACTAAGCGAATGTTAAATGCATAGGACCGCCACCCTCGAGCGACCCTTAATGCCGATGGACGGCCATAGCAGAAGCATGCTGGAGGAGTTACTCCTCCCTCGCGCGACATTCAACACTCCAGGTACGCTCGATTTCACGGCTAATATGGCAGGTAGGAGGAGCAGACACCTTGAATGTCATTCTTTTATGAAGCCCGAGCGAGAGCGAACTGCTCTTGTTGCGTCTTTTGCTGGGTCATTCTCGGTCCTTTCCCTGTGCACTGGAGCGTTCCTTGTGGTTTGGGAGCCTCCCTGTCTCCGACAGCGTTGGCCTTCCAGTGCTCGGCTTTTGATTCAACTTTTGATCTGGTCCTTAAATAACCCTGTTCTACCCCTCACTGGTATCTGCGTTGGAGCTATGGTTAGGCGTAGAGGTACACCTCGCCGAGGTGCTGCATGGGAAGCCAACAAG
>JZKD02S2139215.1:899210-945676 GCA_000966675.3 Picea glauca
ATGAGATCGCAGCGCAGTCGGAGAAGCTGATGGATGACGACAGCAAAGGGAAGGATGGGAGCGATGCTCCTCCAAGCGAGAGTGGTGGCGGTATGCATGGTCCCATCCTCAGCGGCGAACACCTGGACCTGGTGTTCGAGCTCCGCAGCCACGTAGCGGACTTGGAGCACAGGGCCCACACCATGGGACAGAGGCTAGACGTGTTCCTGGACGAGATTTCCGGGAACCCAGCGCAACATAGGTGCCACATGTGCATGAAGGCCTTCGACATATCAACGAATGATGATGGACGTGCCAAGTCACCGGATGCCTAGGCTGACTGGCTCCCCAGGTTCTTGTTTTTTCAGTGTTAGTTGCTACTTACCTCTTTGGAATTCCGGCATCTGTCCTGGTTTCCTACGAGCAGGACAGATGTCTTTTTCTGTTCATATTACTGTATAAACTGCTAAGTTCTAACCAATAATGCTGGTTTCCGGATACCGGCAGCATCTTTTGGTAACTCTAGCTATGATACTGTGTATTCCTGACAAAGTTTTGTGTTAATATATTATAGAAGGCACTACCCCTTTTTTACTTAAAAAAAAAATATTAAAATTAGAAAGGATATTGTCAATGTGTATTTCATTTCCACTAGAAATATCAATAGAATGATTTTTGTCTCGAAAAAAAACCCTAAAATATAATTTATTGTAGGTAGTTTCGAACATTATTAAAAACATGAATTAAATATGACTTAAAGATCGTAGATTGTTGTAGTCCAGGGAATAACGACATGTATTCAAGAAGAGAGAGATACATTATAGGAGAAATATTAGGGACACACACGTACTCAAGAAAAGAGAGATATTTATGGGAAGGATATCCATATGAGTTTGTATTCCATATTCATGAGCATTTATACAATAGAGATATGGTTGGAGCGGTTGTACTCGCTCCAAAAAATCAGTCGTTAGGCTTTCTTTGTACTTTATTAAACATATATTCATATGTTTTTTATACTAATTTCTAGTGTATAATGCATGATGACTTATTACAAGGGCCTAAGAGGCCTCCCAACATCTACCCCACTCTCAAATCCTTGCTTGTCCCAAGGAAGTGTGCAGATAACTAATGACCTATTACTCTTTAGCCTTTGTCTTCAATCTAGTAAATTCCTATGTAGTCAGCGAGTCTCCAATGCTCAGCTACACCACCCAAAAATGGTCCTATTGAATCTCTTGTTACACTATCGTGCCTTTAGAGTGGTGCTTGGCCTGACTAATGCTCATATTTATCCTACAAACACCCTACAATGGAGCATCATGCTTTGGCCAACCTGCCATTTCTCTTAGTTTTGGCTTATGAGGTCACAACTCAAGAACTATCCTACAACTTTTACACCAGGGGACTCAATAAATTCAATATTTATTGTGCCATCATCTTTCTTTCAAGATCTTGTGTGTGTGTGTGTGTGTGTGTTTGTCTATCATCTAATTCTCGATGCCTCTTTATTGACTTCCTTTAACTGCTACCAAAATGCTTATCATCAATTCTTTAATCTTTCACTACTTTGCTACTTGTCAAACTTAGATGTGCTTCTGTATGCTTTTCTAGTCTTTTAGAATATATGGAGTTTTCATTTGATATTACATGAAGGAGGAATTGACTATAACTTTGCATGATCATTACTTGACTCAACAACTTGATGGAAAAAGAAAGACACATTTTTGTTCGAACTAGAATTTTAGTTGTCGATTGGATATCGACTAACGTCAAGGAACCAATCACATTATCTAAAGACTAGCTTACATTACATGAGTTGAGGGGATCACCTGCCTTTGAAAGACACATGTTTAAACCCCTCCTTACAATTTTCAACAATGAATATGACAAAAAAAAAATTTAATGTTTTTGGACTACTAACACTTGACTTTACTATCCTTCGTGTAATTATTTTTATGCATATGACTCCAACAACAACTTTACAAGACTCTTGAATAAAAATACTCTCATAATCATTCACTTCCTAACTCCTTTGTGAAACATTAATTTGTACATTATTGGATAGAATTTCAATGTACTCTTGATATATTTAAAAAGCATTTTTTAACCCTTACTAGCATATATGGAGCACCAACTATAGAAGAGCATGGACACCTCGTGAGTAAACATCTTCATGAATTGAATTAAATGGTGTGGATTAAAGCTTGTGCAATTTTCATGTTCACTTCCTATTGATGTTGTAATCACGTGCTAAAACCATTTTTCCCTCTGGAAAACAACTCATTCTTATACATTTTTTTTTTCATATTGATCTATTCCACTTAATCCTTTCACTTGGAGAGTCAAAAGGAGGAAGAGATTTAAGTGCATACAGTATGGCGACACACTTGGACTCTGGAACAATGTAATTTTTATATATGGTATCACAATCAAGGATGAATTTAGGGGCTAAATTTTGCTCATGGGCTAATTTTCCATGGTTTTTCCCATAAAAATGGCTAAAATTTTATACAAACTATATAAAATCCTTAGAAATTTGAATATTTTTATAAAAATATTGCGAAACATTTATAGTTGGCATATGAAGAATTAGTAATATTCATCAAGGTTTCTACATTTTAAAATAAATTTCCATCCTTAAAATCATCCATGATCACAATAGTCATGTATTAAAATCGTGTTGTGATGTAGACAATGGACATCCTTCAAACAATCTATCATGTGAATAAGAGAATAACCATTTAAGTGTCTAGTCTCTGAGGCTTTGGTCCCATGGGTTCTTGTCTTTTGGATTAAGGATTAACAAGGGTGCATGTTACACTATCGAGGAAAAAATCAAGGATACATTGTAATGAAGGAATTTGTCATCTAATAATGTCAATTATTCTAGGTACTCAACAAGATATTTCAATTTCCAATATTTCACCCTAGATTTTGGCTCAATGATTGAAAGCGTGTATTTGATAAAAATAAATTTTGTGGGGGAACACTAGAATCATTGAAATACAAACTCCATTAGAATCTTACTTTCAAAGTGTAGAGTTTTTGTAGCCTTGGTTTCAACATATTCTTAAAATTCTTTGACCTGGTTGGCTAATTCGGAAGCAACAAGAACCTCTCCATCTACATAATAGATTTTTTATGCAATAATAAAAAAATTCAACACAAAAGGTGTTATATTTCCCCTGTTAAGTAATTTCACTGCAAGGTAGTGATCCACAATGTGCGTTGTTGCATGAATGGTCTCATTGTTGCGGGAATTGTCTACATCGCCCGTGTGTTTGTTGCTATGAGTGCGGAAATGTGATAGTGAATTTAATTTATAGTCTCTGCTACAAAGCTAATATTCTCATTTTGGAAATTACCATTACACCATTGAACAATGTTAGTAAGTAAATATGAAAAAGAAAATTGTAGTGAATACATGTTACTCTCACCGACTTTTATCTTCTAAACTGTGATCTTGGTGGACAAAATCATAACATCGGTGGACAAAATCATAGTTATAGGAACATATACTTATCTTTGATTCATGTTTGATGATATCTTTTGGACCATATTTCTCAATATTATATGTAGGCTTCTTCCATGCGGCTCGCTCCAAGTTCCTCTTCAATACAAACTTCTTTAATATCATCTCAAACAACAATTCCACAAGAATCTCAAGCAAATATTTCATCCAAGATCAAATTTTCTAGCTTCTCCAGGTTCAAGTCACACGGAAATGATACTCAAGAAGAGCGAGAGATTTGTGGGAAGGATATCCATCCAAGTTTATATTTCATCTTCATGAGAATTCATACAATAGAGAGATGGTTGGAGCAAATGTACCTACTCCAACTTTTATTATATTAATGTCTAGTGTAAAATGTATGATGGTTTATTACAAGGGCCTAAGATGCCTCTCAACAAGTGCACATGTGCTCTAATAATATGTGCACTCTCCTATTGGACAAGGATATGAGGCACAATGCTCATCCCAAAAACATGACCACATCTCTACATGTGTGCATTGAAACAACAACAACAATTTTGCCTTGTTGTGTAATTAGTAGACAAGTTTGTGTAATTGGAAGACAATTGTCAATGGAAAGAAAAATTTTGTTTTGTTTTGCATTTGGAAGGAAAATTATGTCTTGTTGTATAATTGGAAGGAAAGTTTTGGAAGGAACCTATGGTCTTTTGGTGTACCTGAAAGACATTTTTTATCTTGTTGTATAATTGGAAGGCATTTCTTGTCTTTCTTTATAACAGGAAGGAAATTTTTGTCTTGTGGTGTACTTGAAGTCAAATTTGTGTAATTGGAAAGAATTTTTTTTTTTTGGTGTGGTATGGTGTGCTTGGAAGGAAATTGTTATCTTTAAACATGGGGAACCTATGGAATCGAGGTAGAAATTATTTGAGGAAAGAAAAACCCATTGAAAAGGTAATTGAAGAAAGAGAAAAGGAAAGGTTAGTTATGTCAAAATGCAGGCTTTCAGTACAGGGCAATCCAAATTCTAGCGTAATAGATGTCACTGTTGTTTCTCCTCCATCAACACAATCAAAGTGTAGGATTTCAATGGAGGCCAATTTATTCCAGACTTGTATTGAACCTCCAATCATTATTTCATCAAGATAAGTTGTTGTGGACGACCAGATGATGATGGAATTGCTTGGAGTTGATTATACAATGGATGAAATTAGAGAGGAAAATGATGCACAACCCTCTAATGAAGAAGTTCATGTGGTGCAACCTCTTGTTGGAAAGTCAAACGTTTCATAAACTAGTCATGGGCATGTCCACTCTCCTACCATAATTGATTCGCAAGTGATTTATGGGGTGAGAATCACTATGTTTGTAACTCCATAGTAGGGAGGTCAAGTGTGCCATAATATGGGTCCATCATCTCTACCTAAATTGAATATTGTGCGGCAAAGAACTCATAAACACATTCAGGGGGATGAAAGTGATCTAGAATCACTTGAAGGTAAGTTACCTAATCAAACTATTCGTTATCATTCATATAAAGTTATTAAAGAATATTTTAAACTAAAAACTGATGTCGCTAATTGTCGATTATTTTTTTCTTTGTTAAAATCTAGGATTTTGACCACTTTTAGGAGAATTTTAGGCATTAAAACGGTTACAATTTGAGAAAAAAATCGTCATATTGTTAGAAACCTTGTGGATATTTTTCAAAAAAATGGTAAGAAAACTCATTCTAAAGACCATAATGCATCTCGACATGTCTTGTCACAATCAATTGTTAACAAGATCACAAGAAAACATCATTTTCTCAAACAAACCTCTCATCTCATGAAATGCAATATCAAAACCATTTGAAAGTATTATAATAGATGAGATAGCCTCAACACAGGTGGCCAAACATATTTGTGGGCCTTCACTAGTAGGCTACCTCATTTTGACATGAAGTTAATTGGAGCAGTTAAGGGGCTAGTATAGAATTTATGGCATGAGAACACTAAGACTTCTTCCAACAAAAAACATGTAATAAAATTGAAAAGGGGATATAGGGACTCGGAACCCCACATTAAGTACTTTCTTGACATGACACAGACAAAATTGTATGAGATATTCAAGACTGTGCATAGTGCACTTAACTTGGGCCAAAGTTCTTTACATAAATGAAATCCTTGGTATGTTCGAATAAACACATTATGTAATACATGTTGTTGTCAATACCACATTGAATATGGTTATTATTATCTCTCTCTCTCACACACACACACACATATTTTTTGTATTTCATAACACCTTTGTGCGAGAATGTTTAGTTATATTGTTGTCATCATCATCTACAAATTTATTCATATCATCTTGTTTAAAAGGATAGAGGGTTGTGCATTCTATAAAAAAGATTGCTTAGATGGGACATTCCCCAAGTGCATTGGAATGAAATTACTAAGCAACTGCATCCATGTGAGCAACGAGTATGAATTTGGGAGGAAGGAGGTTGTCTTGCAAATATTTAAATATGTTGTGTATGATATCGATGGAGGGAAGGAAAGAAAAAATACACAATTGGTGGCTTCCTAGGTACGAGTATGTGACTTCATTAAGGACCTCTTCGAAAAAACCCAACAATATGTTCAACATGTCCATGTGGCTTGATGGCAGGACAAGAATTTTAGAATATGCAAAGATACATTTCCCATTGATACTATCTTATCAGTTGTTGATTTTGTTGATAACTACACCCTTCAACTGAAAAATGAGATTGAAAGACAATATTATCACTTATAGAGGATCGACATAATGGTCAATATCACATACATGCATGAGCCATATAGTAACAAAGAAAAAAAAGTTAAATTGAAGGAGTATCACTTCCACATAAGTGATGATTGATGTCATTCCTTAGCTTATGTACAATAATGCTTTCAGTTGTTTTACAATCACCTGAAGGAGAAGACCATATAGATGGATCAACATTGGATTTGGTCATATGGTTGCATGGGATAGTTAAAAAATGCTTGTGTATTTCAATGGTTGTGTATGTTGCATGAAAATCACTAGGTATCACATATTTGGAACTTATTTCGAGAATGGGAACGAGAAAGAGGAGCATGATGGACTAGGTGCATGCATCAAAATAACATTATGTAGGAAAGAAATGAAGTTCACAACTATTTCCTTCATTCAAGATGCAACATCCATTGTCGAATGGTGTTATTCATTAATGGTAGAGGGAACAAGAAGGAGAGAAGACCAATCAACTAGGAAAGGACATGTACATATATATTTTTTGGAGGTGGTCGATGTAGATCGATCACAGTATTATGAATGAAAAAAAATCTAGGGCACTCATGGATTCCATTCAGTTCGAACATCAGATAATGCAACACTTGAAATATGGATGATAAAACTCTATTGCTTCTGTGGTCCATGTATTAGTAATGAATGGGATGATTGTGAATCCACAAATTTGGTTGATAGATGGGATCATGTATCACTCCCTGTTGGTAAATTTATAACTATGGAATTATCCCAATTGGATGAGGACCAATCAAATATTTCAACAGATTATGATCACGTCTCAGATATCATGCAACCACATTCAATGAATATTCTATTAATTTTGAATAACTAGCATGATTTTTGTATGCTTTGGTCATTTAGTAGACTCGCTCATTGGCACTCCATTTCTTGTAGGGGAAATATATGCAATGGTTTCCCCAAAATATAATGAATGGAGCACTAAATATTGGTTGGCATGTTGCTTAGAGGAAAATCAAACCCTCATTCTCTTAGTAAAACACTCCGAAGGAATTTAATTTTTGATTGGTTCGATGGTTATTAAAGGATAATGTCCGACATATGATGAAAGAAAATGGAATAAATGTTATTATGTATTTCAATATTATAGACCAGGTGAAGATGTATATCACTTTTCGAACTTGGTTGTTGGTACAAACTTCCAACTGCAAACAATACCAAGGAAGAACTCATCAAAGGTATGATACTTCTTTCCTTACTCTGAGCATGAGAATTTAATGGAGACCATTATTATTAGAAGTGATCATGTTGGTGTACTTGAATGGCCATATGTATGTAGACATGTATGTGGTATATTTGTTATTTTTTGTTCTTTTTCAAGATATGTATGTTGTTTGTTTGTTTGTTGAATTTTCAATTAATTTATAAATGACTTCTAATTGTTTCATTTGTGTCACCCGGGTTATCAAACAAATCATAGGCACATGAAGGACTATCAATAAGAACAATTTTGTTTTTCAGCACCACCCAATGATTTTCAAAAATATGGGTTTGGTATGGCATTAATAAGTGTATATAGTTAATTTGTAAATTTATAATTTATCCTCATATAATGGATTATTCAATTAGGTCACATGCTCATTTATTCAAGTAGGTCATGTTCTATGTAATGTCCCCACTTTGGGACATCATCACAGTGCAAAGGTTTATGATGACCAGAGTAGCCAGATGGATGTTATAGCGAGTACAGAGGTTATTGAGAGGCATTGTGGGGTCCAGCTTGCATTGCTCATCATATTTCATCATTATGAACCATTCCACACAGGTTGGATTTGGTTCGATTGCATTTCGACGATTTCAATGATTTTGACTATTTTGGGCTATAAGTTAATTAAATTCACTAAAGAGGTCATTTTGGGCACATTACTTGGAGGAACCTCTCAATGTAATAGGTCATTGGAATCGAGAGGAGAAACACTATAGGATGAGATAGTGAGAAGTGACTTTTAGTGGTCAGGGAAGCCACAAGGAGAGATAAGGTGTTTTTCAGAGGTAAAAAGGTTAATTAATTAATTAAAGTGATTTAAGTAATTAATTAAAGTAATTTAATTAATTAATTAAATATTAATAAAATGAAAGTCACTTTGGAGAGACAAGGTGAGCAAAAAGTATAAAGGAAATCCAAGGGCATCTACTCATTCATTCATGTATGATCATATTTTGATATCTGGCTTCTATCTAGTGAGCCCAGCATTGGGGGTTTTGAGGGTTTTGACTTAGCAAACCCTAGAGGAAGATTCAGTGGTGAAATATTCCACCTAGCTTGTCCAAAGCTTGGTATCGGAGATGCAATACTCTCTTACACCATTCTAGTTCGGTTCTACATCAGTGCAGGAGGGTTCTACACCAGCTATAGACACAGGAAGAGAAGGAGGGTGCACCATTGGGGGTTTCCAGCAAGGGGGGCGCACCATTATTGGAGAGAGATTCATTGCAGGTGATTGGGAGGGATTTTGTGGATTCTATCACTTGGGTTTTCATTGCAGGGCCTTGGACATCATATCTAGTCCATTCATGAGTAGTTTCAGGTGCCATTTGATTTATTAGATGCATGGGACGAATTGGAGGAGAGGAGAAAACTTCAGAAAGTAGTTTCAGTCATTTGCTAGCTCATATCTTCACCATTTCTCTTGGGACTTCACCAGGGAGGTAACCAAGCCCCGATCTATCATTCTAGCAGTTTTGTGGATCATTTGGAGGCATCTAGGAGTGAGGCAGATTTATCTAGGGTTTAAGGCATCTAGGAGTGAGGCAGATTTATCTAGGGTTTAAGGCATCTAGGGGGGTGCACCATATCTTGGAGGATGTTCAGATCCATAGGGTTTGAGGGAGATCTTGGAGATTTCGGTACGTGGGTTGTTCTTGCCATCACCCAATCTATTGTTCGACATCTTCCTTGAGGTCATTGGACACATTTGACAGTAGGGCCGAATTGTTGTGGAGCTTCAACATTCTATCAGGACGTGGCATCTTCCAGTGGGGTTTTGGCACTTCATACAGTCCAGATCTACCTTGGCATTGGTATTCATCTCTTATCCAGCCCTTGGAGGCTTAATTTGTGTTGTCGGAAGATTTTTGTAGAAACTCTATTGTCTATCTTCTTAGCCATCTATTGAGAATTCCAGATCGACATCTTCATTGTAGAAGGTTCTTCTATTTCATGAATAAAAGCATATTTGAGATGTTTTGGCCTATCTATCATATTGCATATGGTTGATGTATGTTCTATGATTGCATCTTCTTGTTTATTGCTGCAACACACATCTAAATCATCAACTAAACCCTAAGGCCGAAATCGAGAGGCCATATTGCAAGTAAAAACATGTAAACAAGTAGATTAGCCAAGTGTTTGATGAAATACCACAACCAGAAAAGTTTTAAAAGATACCCAAAACCGTGATGTTCCTGGCATAATGGCTTGGGAACATTACATTGGTATCAGAGCTTAAATCCTACCAACCTGAGGGTTCTCACATAGGGATAAATGGATAGTTGGAAAGAAATGGATAAGATAGCCTTTGAGATAACATGCATGGGGATAATATATTCTGGCCTTAGCGAGGAAAATAGGGCTCTAATAACCTTTCCTCAGTATGTAGTCGTTAGAAAGCCCAATTGGAGCGAAGAGGATATCTTACATGGGATCATCATAGCAGATAAAAAGAAAAAAGAAGAAATTAGATGGTTGGAAGAACAGAGGAGCCCCACACCCATTAGGAGCACACAACCTTGCTACAGTTGCAAGGGGTCATGGGAACCAGATAATAGGTGTAGGGGTAAGGACTGGAAGCACACTATTGAGGCACACTATGACAGTGATGATGAGATGAGTGAGGATGGAGCGATAGATGATGATTTGGGACAATCTGATGATGATAGTGACTCTTTCACAGTGGCTAGTGATAGTGACTCTTGTACAGAGGATGATGCTACTAGCATGCTTAAGGAGGATGATGACCCTTATGTAGTGGATATGTAGCTGGATGGACAGGACGATAGCACCAGTGTCTAAACAGACATATCACATACCATTGATGACCTTACGCCTCAACAAAGTAGTGACACTAGTGAGGAGTCACACGTGTTATCACCTAGAGATGATGAGCTTCCTATGATGGTCGTGACACATATGTCATCCTTCCAGGCACCCATGATAGCCACATCACATGAGGAGGTTAGTGGCATGTAAGATAGGGTTGATGATCCTTGTGTGAGAGATGCACACCATAGACATGTAGATCCAGTGATCCAGGAGGAGATATAGGGAGTACAGACAGGGGACCTTACACATACAGATCAACCAAAGGAGATTAAGTCACAGTTTTTGGAGACTCAATCAGTTGAGCAGATTATGGATGTTGACAGGTTGATGGAGCACTTACTTCTAGGATCAGCCTACATTGATGAGGATGCACTCTTTATTGGTCAAGACGACCATGGCACGTGCCTAGATACATCTACATGGGATCCAGGCGCAGATGATAGTAGTAGGGTGAGTGCACAGGAGGATACCACTTCTCATACAAGATACAATGTGATTTAGAGGGAGATAACACGTAGTGATGGGGTGTAGTGGAAGATAGGAGGACCCAACAACACAATAGGTAGTGGGCAGTTCAACACGTTATATTATGCAAAGAGTGTTTTTGGGGACTCCGGATTTGACACTAGAAGAACTAACAGTAGCAGTGAGGGATATGAGGTGGCACCTCATCATGACCATGATCAGGAGCCACACCACTTAGTAGCACAATTGAGAGTCAGTGAGGCTATGATCATGGCAACCACCAGGCACAGTGATGACATGCATGCATTGATGGCTGATTGTTGTTGGAGAGCGTTAGTGGCACATGGTAGTCTAGATGAGGGAATCTACGTGGATGATTTTCATACTCTCGTGGAGAGAGTATCTGTGATGAGGACTGACTACCAGTAGTTGTTGAATGACATAGATTATCTATTGAGGGTTGGTGAGATGTATCATGAGGCTCTGAGGGAGTAGGAGTTGGAGATGGACCGACTCACTCAGAATTTGGAGAGCACTCAAGGATTCTTGAGAGGTACATGGACCACCCTTCAAGAATCAAAGTCTAGGTCAGATGAGTCTCTTGAGGAGATTCATCAAAGATCCACTTCATCTGTCTTAGTGGACACTCAGGTGTATCAGTCATTCACGTTGATAGAGGATGTTGGTGTTCTAGTAGAGGAGCACCAGTTGATGGAGGACACTTCCATTAGTGTTCTAAGAGCGGGTGACCTCCATGTAGAGGTTGATCCAGCAATATGCCTAGGATCTATGATGCAACATGAGTCTACGAGAGATGACATGAGTATGTCAGAGCATATAGTGATGAGTGATATCTCACAGGCACATGCTGAGATGTATGGTGGGATTCAGAGGGGTGTACTGCCTTGCAGGGAGGATACACACTTAGGGGAGCATGCAAATGCCACTCCTTTGCAGCAACATATGGTTATAATATCTCACCTTAACCGTTTTAGTAGTTGCATGGGTAATGGGAGATGGAGATTGGTTTACCAATAGTTGGAGAAGTTACTTTTGGTTGTACCTGATGGTTGGGGTTTTTTGATGGCTACAAGCGAGCCGTTATCAGGGGTACAGGTAGACATGCTCTTGGTTGAGTCCTTGATATTGACTGAGGCAGACAGTATTTTTCAGCCCTACAGTCGGCTATAGATGTCTTTGTTACCCTTTCCCGACACTTTTATCATGGACAACAACATAAGGAGAGATAGACAATGGTAGAGGGAATGGAAAGTGTGTGGGTCGAGACCACTTGACATGAGTACTTTTATAGAATCCAAAAAGATAGAGGTGGATCGTCACAGACAACCAGCTAAGACTTGGTGCCTGATGGTGAGCACCATAGGCCAAATGATAGAAGATGAGCACAGAGGGCTTCTGAAAGTGATCATTCTGACACAGGAGTAGTTAGAGGAGATTGGAAGTGATAAACTTCCAAGTATGCCATGGGATCCGGGAGTCCAGTTGATTAGCGGGGTGTTTCACTACATGGTGACCTGGGTTGTTCCAGAGAGCCACACACTCCACTAGGGGTTTGTTTGGAGTGGGTCTGCAAGGATTTGTCTGATAGAGCGATGCATATTTTCACTCTTGATCATCATGATCAGACATGGAGATGGGTGGACATGTACCTCTTCTACAGAGATGTATTTACAGATACAGTTTCTGGACAACAGGTCCAATGGCCATAGAGATTTTAACTTAAGGATCTAGGAGTGGAGGATCCAGTATACATACAGGGAGAAGTCAAGCACGGTCATCATAGTGTAGCGTCAACATGGGGATATTCGACAGAGGTTAGCATGGGACCCAGGGATTGCAGGGTTGATAATTTCACTAACTGATAGGGGCAAGTGGACCTTTGCAGGGGGAAGTTGTTTTGACTTTCCATTGAGATTTAGTGACGAGGAGATCACATCACTTAAGGGAGTCCCACGGAGGTCTTGCAGTACCTCATTCTGGCATCAACATGTGCAGTTGATGGAGGCCGTGTTGATCTCAATAGTAGCTTGGAGGATGGACTCATTCTGGGATGAGTCCATATGTCATGTGTAGGAGACTCATGGAGTTGGTATATTTCAGGGTTATGCTTCCCAGGGGCTAGCAGTTCCTGACTTGATATGGGGCCTAGGGGACAGAGTGTATGAGTGTTCATCCTTGGATGGGTTCTATTGTGTATCCCACAGGTGGAAATGGGATCCTGGTATTTTATTTGAGGTTATTTGGTTATTTCTTGAGGACAAACAATTTTCTAGCAGGGAGGACTGTAATGTCCCCACTTTGGGACATCATCACAATGCAGAGGTTTATGATGACCAAAGTAGCCAGATGGATGTTATAGGGAGTACATGGGTTATTGAGAGGCATTGTGGGGTCCAACTTACATTTCTCATCATATTTCATCATTATGAGCCATTCCACACAGGTTGGCTTTGTTTCCGTTGCATTCCGACAATTTCCATGATTTTGACTATTTTGGGCTATAAGTTAATTAAATTCACTAAAGAGGTCATTTTGGGCACATTACTTGGAGGAACCTCTCAGTGTAATATCTCATTGGAATCAGGAGGAGAAACACTACAGGATGAGATAGTGAGAAGTGACTTTCAGTGGCCAGGGAATCCACAAGGAGAGATAAGGTGTTTTTCAGAGGTAAAAAGGTTGATTAATTAACTAAAGTGATTTAATTAATTAATTAAATATTAATAAAAATAAATTCACTTTGGAGGGACAAGGTGAGAAAAAAGTATAAATGAAAGGCAAGGTCCTCTACTCATTCATTCATGTATAATCATATTTTGATATCTAGCTTCTAGCTAGTGAGCCCACCATCGGGGGTTTTGAGGGTTTTGACTTAACAAGCCTTAGAGGACGATTTGGTGGTGAAAGATTCCACCTATATTGTCCCAAGATTGGTCTCAAAGATGAAATACTCTCCCACACCATTCTAGCTCGGTTCTACATCAGTGCAGGATGGTTCTACACCAACCATAGGCACAGGAAGGGAAGGGGGGCACACCATTGGGGGTTTCCGACAAGGGGGGTGCACCATTCTTGGAGAGAGATTCATTGTAGGTGATTGGTAGGGATTTTGGGGATTCTATCACTTGGGTTTTCATTGCAGGGCCTTGGACATCAGATCTAGTCCATTCATGAGGAGTTTCATGTGCCATTTGATTTATTAGATGCATGGGACGAATTGGAGGAGAGGAGAAAACTTCAGAAAGTAGTTTCAGTCATTTGCTAGCTCATATCTTCACCATTTCGCTTGGGACTTCACCAGGTATGTAACAAAGCCCTGATCTATCATTCTAGTGGTTTTGTGGAGCATTTGGAGGCATCTAAGAGTGAGGCAGATTTATCTAGGGTTTTAGGCATCTAGGGGGGTGCACCATATCTTAGAGGAGGTTCATATCCATAGGGTTTGAGGGAGATCTTGGAGATTCGGGCACCTGGGTTGTTCTTTCCATCACCCGATCTATTATTCGACATCTTCCTTGAGGTGATTGGACACATTTGGTAGTAGGGCCGAATTGTTCTGGAGCTTCCACATTCCAGCAGGACGTGGCATCTTCCAGTGGGGGTTTGGAACTTCATACGGCCTAGATCTACCTTGGCATTGGTATTCATATCTTATATAGCCCTTGGAGGCTTATTTTGTATTGTCGGGATATTTTTGTAGCATCTCTATTGTCTATCTTCTTAGCCATCTGTTGAGCATTCCATATCGGCATCTTCATTGTAGAATATTCTTCTATTTCATGAATAAAAGAAGATTTGAGATGTTTTGGCCTATCTATCATATTGCATATGGTTGAGGTATGTTCCATGATTAAATATTCTTGTTTATTGCTACAACACACATCTAAATCATCAACTAAACCCTAAGGCCTAAATCAAGAGGCCATACTGCAAGTAAACACATGTAAACAAGTAGATTAGCCAAGTGTTTGACGAAATACCACACCTAGAAAAGTAAAAAAAAAAACTGTGATGTTCTCGACATAATGGCTTGGGAACATTACATTCTAATTTATCCTCCCATGTAGTTTTATTAAATTAGGTCATGTCATTATTGAATGTCAATAAGAGATTTTAAAACAGTGAGAATGATCCCTGGAACACTAGTTATCAAGGAGAAAGAGTTGTTGTAATAAAACTTGTAAATAGACATAATGTATTTCAACATGAAAGAGTTTTGTAACAACAAAGAATAAAGGATATTAATTTAGTGAAATGCAATGGAATATGTATGTTAAATTCCAATTAAAAGGAAAATAAACCATAGAGAATTTATTTTTTCAATAATTTTTTAATAAATACAATGATACTTCAACGGTGATAATTTTATAACATTGGCAAGGAAACTTGCTTCAACTCAATAATATAACCATGGAAATTATTCCCAATACCAAGTAGAATGAGTTGGAAATGTCACCTTCACAAGCATCAAAACAATCCAACCTACTTTTTCAAGCAATATGTTGTGTTTCATCTCAATATAGTACTCAATAGAGTTTGTGCCTACCTCCCACACCACCTCACAACTCTACCAACCTCCCTACAAGATAGAGCTTAGATCCCCACCATGTCATCATTCTTCAAACAACTCATTAAACTCCATCTATTAGACCAACCAAATACTTCAATCTAGACAAGCCTTTTTTATCAACATTATCCTATTCTCCTCATATCCAAACCAATTGACAACCTTGATAATATGCAACCAAACTATTGCTTCAATATCCTCCCCTGAGAAAAAAAACCAAAACATTCTACATGAAACCCTTACTATAAAAAAAACCCCTGAACAACAACAAGAGTGTCATATTCCAAAATTCCTTATTTGTGCATACAAGACATTGGCCCTTCCATTTGCATACTTTGCCAAAATATTGTTGAGGCTTCTTTTTAAAAAAACATTTTTTGGAAAGTGTACGCACCCTATTGAACTAATAGCCCACGTACACACGTGTGTTGCATGTTATTTAGCCCGCATACACATGCATGTTGCATTCTAGTTATCCCGTGTTTACCTCCAAAATTTGCAAAAGATATAAAATTGTGCGGAATTCGACAGAGTTTACAGGTTATGGAGGGTTTTCTAACCATTTTACCCCTTGTATCCCGTCCCCAAACCAAATAACCATATTTTTCTCACATTAAAATAGGTCTTGGGGAATCATTTATGGAAATGAGCAAGAGAATAAGAAAACTCTGCCAAAACCCCTTCCCTTTATTAGCCCAAGATTTGCATCCCATTATGAGTTTTAGCCTCAAATTTCCCCTCCAACCTTTCTCTTTATGCAACCCTTCCTCCTTCCCTTGGTGATATGTTGGTTGTGAGAAGCTAATGTGGGATTGATGCACTTGGAGCCACGACAGAGGAACCCAGACTTGGTTCGCGGAGTGGTTTCCAACAAAGGCTGTAATCCTTTTTATCTTGAAATTGAATAAAAGAGTTCATCCTTGTCCCAAAACCCTATTTTTACATGCTTTTGTTAATTTTCACATTTATATCTATGTCTAGACTTTTAAAGTGATCAGTAGAGATTGCATATGTTGTTGCATTGTATTCCTAACCTTTTGTAGGTCATATTTTGGAGGAGATTCATGATTTAGGAGGCGACAACAAGCTAAAGAGGTCTACACCAACCATAAGGACTAAAGGTGCACTAGTTAAGTCTCTTTCCCGTTTTCAGTTTTTAAATTTTTCATTTTTTAAATTTGTTGTTATAGGATAGAAGAAGGAGAAAAACACATTACAACATTCAAAGCACCAATTAAGATGAATTCTGATGAGTTAAGAAGAAATGACAGTGTTTAAATCGCTTGAATCTAAAGCATCATTTTCAGATGAATTTTAGATCATTTCTTTTCCAATTTAAACATATAAGAATTTGCAGATGAAAAGTAAAGAAAATAAGAAGTACATACATGAAAGAGAACATAGACTTCAGATCACCACCACTAGAATCTTTGGCATGAAAAGTTCTGGACTTCTGCACTAGTATTTCATTTAACTTCAAAAAATTTATACAAAGTTCAAGACAAATATCCTTTGTGCTTCTCCCAACCCTTTTCACATTAAAAATGATCAAATATATAAGCAAACTACATCCCTAGGATAGAAAATTCAAACTTCACTACTATTCTTTAATTATGGATCCAATTACATCAAAGAAGGAACAAATTCTAAACTACTTGCTAAAAATAGCAATTCACCTTGACCATGATTAATGCATAACAATATTCATGATAATAAAGATTCTCCAGCATATTTTCGACTTTGAAGTTGATGTGAGTCATCTGGGATAGTTGGTGAAGAATTTGATGCTGAGTTGAACACTGACCAGGCTCCATGTCACATTTGTGTAGCGAACTACTGCAATTCGTTGTGTAACTACAACCTACAACAATTGTGTAGCGAGTTTACACAACGTGCTAGTCTTCTTCAGTAAACTTTGTTTAGGAGGTGGATGCAACATTGTTGGAAGCTAAAAATCACTGATGTATCATCCATCAAGCATTTCCCATTGTCCTTTAACCCTCAGTGTACTTACAATACTTGTGTAGCGTGTTATCGCTATGCAAGTTCTATATAATGTTATTTTTTCTAGACAAAACTCAAAACAGATTATGGTGTTATCAAAAAGAAAAACTATGAAAACTTGAAACCTATATCTCAGCCACCTCTGCAAGTAGCTCCAACTTTCCCCTAGATTCATCATCAACCTTCATCCTTAGCTTGAGAGACCTGTTTTATTTTCTCAATAACACATTCTATCTTTTTAGATTTCTCATTTGCCTAAACAGAAGTGCATTTCTTCTCAACTTTTACTGGGAATTTGAGAGAGTTGGACACACATTTTTTATGGTTGGTCCACATTCCTAAAAGTGTATCTCAATATTTAGTTATGATATGTTGTTCTCTTCCTTTAGTTGAGTAATTAGGTCTTGAGATTCCCTTAATTGTTTATTTATCCACTTGATAGTTTTTTCACCCTCTCCAAGTGAAGTGTGAATCTTTTCAACTAATACAGGATGGCTATGTGCATGTGTTTCCTTTGCAATATTGTAATCTAAACTTATCTTTCTAGATGAGGATCTTGTTAAAGAGGTTGTAGGTTTAGTTAAATCCACAGTTTTAGGACTTTGCCTGATTTCTTTTCCTTTAGAACCTTCTAGAATGATGCAGGAGCATCTCCCACATCAAGCGAGCCAGCGCGAAAGAGAAGGACAGCTGGACAAGCGCCAGCACAAATTTTGAAACACCTTGGAAATTGTTGCATGATCTTAAATAATTCATTAAGATGGGGTGCACTTGTATAATGTAAATGGACCTTGAGTGGATTTCTCTCGTCCTTAGTAGGTAGACGAAATTTATAATAGTTAATGCAGGTAGATAGAATTTAATTCTAGATTAGACAGTTGTAGAGCGCAAGAGGGAAACGGGATATAGACACCCTCATTGTGCATTTGTAATATTATTATTGAAATCAAAGAATTAAAGCAGGAGAAGAAAAAGAGCATGCAGAGAGCTGTGTAAGAACACCCATGTACTGCTATTTGAATTAATAGAAGAGGTTGATTCAAATTCATGGTTTTGTGTTTGTTCTCTGTGTATTGATGTTGAATGATATGCTCATGAATGTTTTCTTCCTGTTATACATTTGCTTTATGTGTTGTGTATATGATTTCATGTTTAGATTTTGAAGTCTGAAAGGGAGAAGGAATGAGTTTCAATTGTTTCTCTATCTGAGCAAAGAGTTCCTGCAAGGAGTGAAGTTGAAGTGTCCGTAAGGAGTGCGTGGACAGGGGGGCTCAGGTAGTTTAGCTTTTATTCTCATTCACCCAAAGGTGCAGTTTGGCACAGGAGCCGTGCAAGGAGTGCGCAGGCCGAGTGAAGTTCAGGGTTGTGAATCTGAGCAAGCGTTGAAGGACTATTGCTGCAGGAGTGCGCAGAGTCAGAAAAGATTCAACACTTGGAAGTTGTTGAATGTCTGCCGCAAGGAGTGCGTGAAAGGTTCTCTGAAAGATTCAGAGTTGGGAAAAACTCAGGAGGTATAGGACCTTCGAGAAATCATCAAAGAGAAGCCCAGAGAGTTTGTGCCGTGAAGTGCTTTAAACAGGCATTGCAAGTTTGCGTGCAGGTGACCTAGTCTTCATGAAGGAAAACTTGGTTCATCTCATAGAAATCGTCAAGAAGGAATGGACGGATGGAGTTCTCCGAGGAGGATTCACAAATCTCCGTGAGCCGTCAGATCTCATAGAGGAGAAGGGGAGATACGGTGGAGTATTCCCAACAAGATCAAAGCTCAGGAGGGGCAGGACCATAGATCCGAGTCGCAAGGACCGTCGGATTTACACGTGGAATCGTGTATCGGGGATTCGTAAGTGGAAGTCCCGGAAGCATAGCAACAAGAATCGCAAAATTGCGAAACGTAATATTCCGATGACTAAAGGATCGTGTGGGCCATAGTGGAGTCGATGAGTGGATAGGTGGCATACTATATCGGAGATTCGCGGAGTGAAGTGCCAAACACATTGCATTAGGATTCACGATATTGCGAACTCCAAAATGTTGATGGAGTAAAGGGACCGTTGAAAAGTCAACTCGCGAGCGCATCGTAGTTTTAGCGTATTGAGATTCGGGGTTCGGAAAGGCAAGCTGTTCAACATTGTGAGTGGAAAAATCGTGATAGAAAAAAAATCTCGATAGGAGAGGGAAAAGGTCAGCGTTGACTAGTATCAGGGTTCGGGGATTCGAGAACCGAACGTTGGACCTTTGGATTATCGATTTATAAATAAGGGGGATCCCACGAGGATTGTTGTGGGTGCATATTTCCCGATAGGGAAATAGAAGAGCCTTAGAGTTCTTTGGTCCATGGAAGAAGGAAAGATCCTGTCAGCGGACGTGCTTGCGAGTGCGTGCTGCGTCAGTTTTGGTATCAAAGCACATAAATATTCTTTGCTTTCTGTAGCAGAGAAGAGAATTCACCATGCCGCCCAGGAGAAGGGACATGCAATCACCCGATCCAGAGGATAGGGAAATGCCGAGAAGAAGAGGCAGGCAGATAACAGATCCAGTCATGGAGAGACAAATGCGTGATCTACGAGCTAGACTCGAAGACATGGAGATAGCGCAAAGACTCACAGCCAGTGCAGGGGATCTGAGTGATTCCGAAAATGAAGTTGAGCCTAAACGCGAAGGATAAGTTGTGGCCAAAGATGCATCAAATGAGCGTTTGATCAGAGCTATTGCCAGGATGGGTGCAAGAGAAAAGATGGACATTCCAGTTTACGAGGGAAATTTGGATGCAGAGGAGCTTATAGACTGGATTAGAGCTTTGGACACATACTTCGACTATGAAGATGTCGAAGAAGACAAGAAATTCAAGCATGCTATCACGAGATTGAAGGGACATGCATCATTGTGGTGGGATGAACTACAAGCTGACAGACGCTGCAAGGGAAAGCATAAGATCAAAAGTTGGGACAGGATGATCGCAAAGATGAAGGCGAAATTCATCCCCAGGGATTATCAAATTACTTTGTTCAGGAGGATGCAGAACCTAAGACAGAAGCTGATGAAAGTGATAGAATACACTGAGGAATTCTACAAACTGAACATCAGGGCAGGTCATCAGGAAAACGATGATGAAAAAGTTGCCAGATACATGAATGGCCTGAGATATGATATCCAGGATGAGATGAGCATGGTAACCATTCGAACGGTGGAAGATGCTTATCAAATGGCTCTTAAAGATGAGGAAAAGCTGAGCCGAAAACAGAGTCAGAGGGGCCGAGGCAGAAGTCATCCTAGAGGAAAATCATTTGCCCAGGATAAATTCCAGAAGCCCAAGGAAGACTGGAAGAAACCTCAGGTTCGAGCTGAGAGAGGTGGAACCTCACAGAGAGGGCAGCAATATGCTGAATAGAGAGGCCAACATAATGAGCAGAGAGGAGACTATGCTGACAACAACACTTTTCCTCGTACTAGAGGCAGAGGAAGAGGAAGAGGAGAGGTGGAGTAATCACATGCTTCACATGTGAAAAGAATGGGCACAAGTCTTATGAGTGTCCAGATAAAAAGAAGGACGTTGGAGAAGCTCACATCATCGAGGCACATAGGCGGGATGTTGAAGCAGAAGACGCTGAAGGTGGAAGATCGTTGATGATGTGAAAAGTCCTTTTGACACCCGAGAAGGAGGTGGAGTCCAAAGGACCAGACTTTTCAGGACTGCTTGCAAAACCAAGGACAGGGTATGCAAGGTCATCGTAGACAGTGGTAGCACGGATAATCTCGTATCTACAGAGATGGTAGAGAAGCTGGAGCTGGAGACGACTGATCATCCAAGCCCATACAGCGTTTCGTGGCTACAGAAAGGACACCAGGTAACTGTCACTAAACAATGCTTGGTTGAATTCAAGATAGGAGGATATAATGATAAAATCTTGTGTGATGTCATTCCCATGGATGTTTTTCATCTATTATTGGGTAGACCATGGAAATATGACAGGAATGTGATTCATGATGGGCGAATGAACAAATACACCCTAGAGAAGAATGGGAGGACACACATGTTGCTTCCAATTAAGGATAAGGAGGTGAAGTCGAAAGTAAGCAACACAGTACTTCTCATGAGTGGGAAGAAAATCCTTAATGAGGTTAAGAAGAAGGAGGATCCACAGTTCATTGTGGTCAGAAAGCCGAGGATTGTTCTGACTAACACAAGAGTGGATGATTTACCAGAAGAAGTTTAGGAACTGCTGGAAGAGTTAGCTGATATCTTTGTGGATGAACTACCTTATTCATTGCCACCGATCAGGAGTGTGAGCCATCATATTGATCTCATACCAGGAGCTAGTTTGCCGAATAAAGCTGCGTACAGATTGACACCGCAAGAGAGTGAAGAGTTTAAAAGGCAAGTCCAGGATTTGTTGGACACGGGTTTAGTCAGGGAAAGCTTGAGTCCATGTGTTGTTCCAACAGTACTCATTCCGAGGAAAGATGGAGGCTGGAGGATTTGTACTGACTCGAGGGCGATCAATAAGATAACCATCAAGTACAGATTTCCATTGCCGAGGATGGATGATCTGATGGATTGCTTGATTGGAGCAAAGTATTTTTCAAAGATTGATTTGAAAAGAGGTTATCACCAGATTCGCATGAGAGAAGGTGATGAATGGAAGACAACCTTCAAAACCAACAAAGGGTTGTATGAATGGCTTGTTATTCCATTTGGCTTAACAAATGTGCCAAGTACCTTCATGAGATTGATGAATGAAGTCCTAAGGGAGTTCATTGGGAAATTTGTCATTGTGTATTTGGATGACATACTGGTTTACAGTAAGACAGTGGTAGAGCATCTAAAGCATTTGGCTACAGTGATGCAGAAATTGCAGCAGGAGAAGTTGTTGATAAATATGAAGAAGTCCTCATTTATGAAGACAGATCTCATTTAATTGGGTTTTGTTATTTCTGCAAATGAGTTGAGGATGGATCCAGATAAGGTGGAAGTGATCAAGAATTGGCCATCACCGAAGAATATCTTCGAGGTGAGGAGTTTTCACGGATTAGCTAGTTTCTATCAAAAATTCATCAGGAATTTCAGTGGAATTAGCGCAACGATGATGGATACAGTGAAGAAAAGACATAAGTATTTTCATTGGATAGCAGAGGCTGAGAAAAGTTTCAATCTGTTGAAGAGGAAGATCACGGAACAACCAGTTTTGGTGTTGTCGTATTTCCAAAAGACATTTCAAGTGAAATGCCATGCAAGCGGATTTGCAATCGGGGCAGTCTTGAGTCAAGAAGACAGGCCGATAGCATACTTCAGCGAGAAGCTGAATGAGGCAAAATTGAAGTACTCCACTTATGACAAGGAGTTTTATGCTATCATACAGGCATTGAAGAAATGGAGGCATTACTTGATCCCGAAGGAGTTTGTCCTGTACAGTGATAATCATGCACTGCAGTTTGTGACTCAACAAGAAAAGTTGAATCAGAAACATGTCAAATGGGTTGAGTATATGCAAAATTTCACTTTTGTGATAAAACATATTTCTGGTACTGCTAACAAAGTTGTTGATTCTTTGAGCATGAAGTGTTTGTTGTTGCAAGAGTTCCGAGTCAAAACGTTGGGTTTTGATGATCTCAGGGACATGTACGCAGATGATCCAGATTTTGGAGAAGCGTATGAAGCAGCTGAGAATCCAGTTCTCGGAGATAAAAGCCCTTGGACAGATTATATGATCCAGGAGGGATTACTGTTCAGAGGTAATCAACTGTGTATTTCGAAATGCTCCATGAGGGAGAATCTGTTGAAGGAGAAACACAGTGGAGGATTGGCAGGACATTTCGATCATGACAAAACATTCGCAAAACTGAACGAGTCATATTTTTGGCCAGGAATGCGAGCAGATGCTAAGAGATTTGTAGACAGATGTATAATTTTCCAGCATTCGAAGGGAAGGAGACAGAATGCAGGGTTCTATCAACCATTACCCATACCAGAAAGGCCGTGGGATGCCATTAGCATGGATTTTGTATTGGGGTTGCCAAGGACATAAAGAGGTGTTGATTCAATATTTGTGGTGGTGGATAGATTTTCCAAGATGGCACACTTCATTCCATGCCAAAAAACCAGCGACACAACTCACATTGCAAACCTATTTTTCAAAGAGGTCATTCGACTTCATGGGTTGCCGAGGAGTATAGTTTCAGATCGAGATACAAAATTCATAGGGCATTTTTGGAGGACCTTATGGAAGAAGTTGGGAACTAACTTGTTGTTTATTTCATCTTATCATCCTCATATGGATGGACAGACAGAAGTGGTGAACAGAAGTCTAGGAGACTTGCTGAGAAGCTTGGTGACAGAGCACCACAACCAGTGGGATAACATATTACCACAGGCAGAGTTTGCGTATAACGACTCAGTCAACAGGAGCACAGGACAAAGTCCATTTTAGGTTGTCTATGGCATGCAGCCAAGAGGAATTTCTGAGCCGAGAGATTCAGAATAGATTGTGACTAGGAGCGCTAATGCAGAAGAATTCGCAGAGGCGATGAAAGAACTTCATAGCCAGGTGAAGGAAAGACCGTTGAATTCAAGTCAGGAGTATAAGAGTAGAGCCGATCAGCATAGAAGACAACTTCAGTTTGAGGTTGGTGATTTAGTTCTCGCACACTTGAGAAAGGAAAGGTTCCCGAGAGGAACATATAATAAGTTGAAAATGAAGAAAATCAGACCATGTAGGGTCTTGAGGAAATTTGGGGCAAACGCTTATGAGATTGAATTACCTGATGGGATTGGAATTTCTCCGATATTCAATATCTCTGATTTGTACCCATATAAAGTTGAGGAAACAGAGACTGGAGATGAGCAACCAAAGATCCAGTGGAAAAAACATATGCTAGTTGCAGATAAGCCACAGATGGAGTGCATACTGGATAAGAGAGTAAGCAAGAGGACCAGACAGAAGCAATTCTTCGAGTATCTGGTCAGATGGAAGAACCATCCAGTTGAAGATGCCAGCTGGGAGAGCGAAGCAGAGATTTAGAGGCATGGAAAAACCGTGCGTGAACTCATGAACAGGAGACCATGAAATTTTTCAAGCGAGGGAGTATGATGCAGGAGAATCTCCCACATCAAGCGAGCCAGCGTGGAAGAGAAGGACAGCTGGACAAGCGCCAACACAAATTTTGAAACACCTTGGAAATTGTTGCGCGATCTTAAATAAGTCACTAAGATGGGGCGCACTTGTATAATGTAAATGGACCTTGAGCGGATTTCTCTCGTCCTTAGTAGGTAGACGACATTTATAATAGTTAATGCAGGTAGATAGAATTTAATTCTAGATTAGATAGTTGTAGAGCGCAAGAGGGAAATAGGATATAGACACCCTCATTCTGCATTTGTAATATTATTATTGAAATCAAAGAATTAAAGCAAGAGAAGAGAAAGAGCATGCAGAGAGTTGTGTAAGAACACCCATGTATTGCTATTTGAATTAATAGAAGAGGTTGATTCAAATTCATGGTTTTGTGTTTGTTCTCTGTGTATTGATGCTGAATGATATGCTCATGAATGTTTGCTTCATGTTATACATTTTCTTTATGTGATGTGTATATGATTTCATGTTTAGAGTTTGAAGTCTGAAAGGGAGAAGGAATGAGTTTCAATTGTTTCTCTATCTGAGCAAGGAGTTCCTGCAAGGAGTGCAGTTGAAGTGTCCACAAGGAGTGCATGGACAGGGGGGGCTCAGGTAGTTTAGCTTTTGTTCTCATTCACCCAAAGGTGCAATTGGGCACAAGAGCCGTGCAAGGAGTGCGCAGGCCGAGTGAAGTTTAGAGTTGTGAATCTGAGCAAGCATTGAAGGACTGTTGCTGCAGGAGTGCGCAGAGTCGGAAAAGATTCAACACTTGGAAGTTGTTGAATGTCTGCCGCAAGGAGTGCGTGCAAGGTTCTCTGAAAGATTCAGAGTTGGGAAAAAATCAGGAGGTATAAGACCTTCGATAAATCATCAAAGAGAAGCCCAAGGAGTTTGTGCCGTGAAGTGCTTTAAACAGGCGTTGCAAGTTTGCGTGCAGGTGAACTAGTCTTCACGAAGGAAAACTTGGTTCGTCTCACAGAAATCGTCAAGAAGGAACGAAGGGACGGAGTTCTCTGAGGAGGATTCACAAATCTCCGTGAGCCGTCAGATCTCATAGAGGAGCAGGGGAGATACGGTGGAGTATTCCCAAAAAGATCAAAGCTCAGGAGGGACAGGACCATCATATTTACACGTGGAATCGTGTATCAGAGATTCGTAAGTGGAAGTCCCGGAAGCATAGCAACAAGAATCGCGAAATCGCGAAACGCGATATCCCGACGACTAAAGGATCGTGTGGGCCATAGTGGATTCGGTGAGTGGACAGGTGGCATACTATATCGGAGATTCGCGGAGTGAAGTGCCAAACACATTGCATTAGGATTCACGATATTGCGAACTCCAAAATGCCGATGGAGTAAAGGGACCGTTGAAAAGTCAACTTGCGAGCTCATCGGAGTTTCGGCGTATCGAGATTTGGGGTTCGAAAAGGCACGCTGTTCGACATCGTGAGTGGAAAAATCGCGATAGAAAAGAAATCTCGATAGGAGAGGGAAAAGGTCAGCGTTGACTAGTATCAGGGTTCGGGGATTCGAGAACTGAACGCTGGACCTTTGGATTCGTGAATTCGCGAAGTCCGATCTCCTGATTTATAAAGAAGGGGGATCCCACGAGGATTGTTGTGGGTGAAGATTTCCCGATAGGGAAATAGAAGAGCCTTAGAGTTCTTCGGGCCGTGGAAGAAGGAAAGATCCTGTGAGTGGATGTGCTTGCGAGTGCATGCTGCATCATGGAACTTTTGAGACTGATTCCTTCTTTATACCTATTGCATCTTGTGGTGTTTGAATATCATAAACCCTCTCATTCAATTTCCTCTTCATGTTCCTATTATCATGAAAGGAATGAGCTATGACATGTTGAGCTTCTTTAAGTTGATCTTGTAGCTCTATGATTACTTGGTCTTTCTCTTTTGACTACACTTAATCTTCATCCACTTCTTGAGCTAAGTGTTAAACATATTGTGTATGCAGGGAAGGTACATATAGTCTTTTGGCAGCTGACCTTGTGATTGTACTACTCAATTTTTGTGCTTCATCTGCTTCATCAACAAAGTGTAGCTTTCTACCCTTCTTCTTAGCTAGCTAGCTTGGTGAAGAATATTCAATTTCCTTTATTTTCCCTCTACCTTGTTCTGCAGACCCTTTATCTTTCCCACTTGAATCTTTAGAAGCCACTTTCTCAACAAATGAGGGTGTATCTCCTTTGGGATCTAAATGAATGTTTGTTGAAGCTAAGAAAGAGTCCCAATCTCTGTTCAATTTCTTGAGTTCTTCCACCACTAGAAACTTTACCAAATATAAATGAAACAAATTGGTCTTAAGTTGATCATCCCTAGCCTGTACTCTGTTTGACATTTTACCTAAGATTTTGTATAGGTAAAAAGGTAAATTCAAAATATTATTTCCTGTGAAATGCATTAAAAGCCTTATGTGATATTGATATACTCTGTCAAATCTTACCTCACAAGTGAAATATCGCTAAAACACTCTTAACAACTTTTCATAATGCTCCAATATGCATTCTCTTGGAATAGTAGCACCAAACTTTTGCTTTTTATACTTGGGTTTCAAGAAATCAATGTAGAAAACTGGATCAAGAGGCATACCTTTAAACCACTTCTCTCCCTAAACTGGAATCTCAGTTGCAGCAACCGTTGTCTCCTCTAATACATGGAAGGTATTATCAACAATCCTCGTCTAGACACCATTGAAATTGAGGGAAAATTCCTTCGTTAACTGCACATTGTATCCTTGAATATTTTCACAAAACCTCATGCACCCAGCTTGCTCAAATGAAACCCTAAATGCAGGATCAAAATTCACCAATTTCAAGCTTCGTGGCTCACATCTCAACACACTGCCTCCTTTATTATATTTGTTTTTCTTCTGAGTTTTTATGCTGCAGATGTAAGGTAAAATATCGAGACTGGTAAGGACGAGGTGTTTCAAATGCTAAAAACTCTGACAGGGATCTTTACACAGTGGAAAAAAAGGTTAGGGTTTACTCAATTGTGTCAAATGGACTCAACAATGCAATAAGAAAGTCTTTATATTGCATGTATATGGCACAGGATACTTCTCAATAAAAAAAATAGAACCCTTCAGTCTTTTCACAACAAAAAATTGAGAAACAGGGGATGTGTAGCATGTGTTTACTGTGTATAATTTGCGTAGAGGGCATGCAAAGCTTGCGTAGTGAGATGGACAAGGTTTGCATAGCAGGTAAGGTAATTTGAATTTTCTTGAAGGAAGGGGTTTGATTGATGGCAGAGGGAATTTGCAATGAAAAATGGAAGGAGAAAGACATGCATATGCCAAGCAAAAACGATTTGAAATGTGATTGGACCAGTTAGGATGACATGCTAGTTTGTGTAGCGCTAAGGAATTTACGCAGCAAGTTTGCACATCGTGAGCACTTTTATGTATACCAAGTACAAAAACCACTTTGAAATATAGTAAAAATGACATGATGACCTTTTATGACTCTCCATATTTCATAATGTGTCATAATGTTCTATGACATCCCTTGCAAAAACTTTCCACCTAGACTTTATGACTTGACTCTTTTTTATGACATATCACTTTAGAGTTTATAGAAACCACTTTAAACCAATGACCCAAAAACCTTGAAAACTTCATGAGACAAAACTTTTTGAAGACATACACACTCAATGACTCAATTTGGAATGCATTGGTGTTCACAAGACCAAAGCATGACTTTGTAAACTCTTGGGAAACCTATAACTCTACCTTGAAAATAATGACACTAACATAATTTTAACCACTGGAACTATGACCCTAGGAACTATGACCCGCAGAACTATGACCTATGGAAGTATTATGTGTGGAAAATTCACCTATGGAACTATGACCTTGGGAAATGTGACCTCAGGAACTACGACCTTAGGAAATTTGACCTCGGGAACTTTGACCTTGGAACTATGACTTGTGGAACTATGACCTCTAGAACTATGACCTGTGGAAATTTGACCCGAGGAACTATGACCTCTGGAAATTTGATCTCTAGAAATATGACCTCTGGAACTATGACCCCAAGAACTTTGACCTGTGGAACTATGATCTATGGAACTATGGAATGTGAAACTTTGACCTGTGGAACTATAACCTTGGGAAATTTGACCTCAAGAACTATGACCTCGGGAACTTTGAGCTCGATAACTTTGACCTTTGGAACTTTGATCTCTGGAACTATGAATTCAAAAACTTTGACCTCTATAACTGTGACCTTGAGAACTATGACCTTGGGAACTGTGACCTAAGGAACTATGACCTCGAGAACTTTGACTTTAGACACTATGATCTTGGGAAATTATTATTTTTGAATTTCTTAGATTCATTTGCAACATTGTAACCAGAAAACACATCATCCATTTTACATGTTGACGATCCACAATTCTGATTACGAATAGTTACCGCCATTTTAAAAATATGCCACAAAATTCATAATGTTAGGGTGACTCTATCCCTCCCAAAACCTTAGTATTACAACCAAAATAATTGATGCTAATGACTATAACATCTAAAACACTTTACAATGAAAATAAATGTATGTTTATACCTTTACAAATCTAGTAAATAAATCTTCTAGAAGTCTTAATGCCAACCATTATATTCTTTTACACAAACATTGTTGTCACAAGTGCACTTTGGATATATGTGCTACCTTTCTTAGCTACATACTACATACCATGTGCATCCATTCTGTTGTGCAACCCGTTCCAAAACTATGGAACTTGTGCACATTGACAAAAAACTTCAAAAAAGGGCATTAACACATTCCAATTGCATAATATTTACACACTACAAATTCAAAACAATTCTTCAAACTCATGCCATATACCGTGATTTTTCTTTCCATTTCTAATACTAATCTTTAACCTTAGTAAATTTGACCTCGAGAATTATGACCCTAGGGACTTTGACCTCAAGAACCATGACCATAAGAACTTTAACCTCAAGAATTATGACCCCATGAACTATCGCCCGAGGAATCTTAATCTCAAGAACTTTAACCTCATAAACTATCACCTTAGGGACTTTAACATCGAGAACTATGATCTTAAAAACTTTGACCTCAAGAACTTTTGCCTGAGGAAATTTGATCCTAGGAACTATGACCAAAGGAATTTTGACCTCATAAAATTTGACCTCAAGAACTATGAACTCAAGAACTATGACCTCGAGAACTATGACCTTAGGAACTTTGACCTCATGAACTACCTTAGGAACATTGACCTGAGGAATCATGACTTCAAAAACTATGACCTTAGGGAGTTTGACTTCATGAACTATGACCTTAGGAACTTTGATCTCAGTAATTTTGACCTCAGGAACTTTGACCACAAGAACTATGACCTTAGGAACCTTGACCTCAGTAATTATGGCCTCGGGAACTATGGCCTTATGAACTATGACCTCAAGAAATTTTACCTCAAGAATTATGACCTTAGGAACTTTGACCTCAGTAACTATGAATTGAGGAACTTTAACCTTAGGAACTATGACCTCAAGAACTTTGACCTTAGGAACTAACACTTAAGGAGTTTTGACCTAAGGAACTATGATCATAGGAACTCTGACCTTAAGAACTGTGACCTTAGAATCTTTGAGCTCGTGAACTATGACCTTAAGAACTTTAACCTCAAGAACTACAACCTTAGCAATTTTCATCTTGAGAATTTTGACATCAAGAACTATGACCTTAGGAAATTTGACCTCAAGAATTGTGACCTTAAGAAATTCAACCTTGGGAATTATGATCTGAGGAAATTTGAACTCCATAACTCAGGAACTTTGATCTCCGAAACTATGACCTCAGGAACTGTAACTTGAGGTACTTTAACCTCAGGAACTTTGACCTCATAAAATTTGGCTTTAGAAACTTTGACCTTAAGAAATATGAATTCATAAACTTTGACTTTAGGGACTATGAACTCAAGAACTTTGACCTTAGGAAATATGACCTCAAGAACTATGACCTCAAGATCTATGATCTTACGAAACAACTATGACCTCGAGATCTATGATCTTAGGAAAAAACTATGACCTCGATAACTTTGATCTCAAAAACTTTGAATTCAAGAAATTTGACCTTAGGAACTATGACATCAGGAACTATGACCTATAGAACTATGACCTCTGGAACTTTGACCTCCAGAACTTTGATCTCATGAAATTGGACCTTAAGAAATTTAACTTTAGAAATTATGACCTTAGGAACTATGACCTCAAGAACTATGACCTTAAGAACTTTGACCTTGTGAACTATGACCTAAAGAACTATGATCTCAAGAACTTTAACCTCAAGAACTATGACCTGAGGAACTATGACCTAAGGAACTATTACCTCGAGAACTGTGACCTCATGAACTATAACGTAAGGAACTTTAACTTCAGGAACTTTGACCTCAGGAACTATGACCTTAGGAACTTTAAAATCGAGAAATTTGACCTCCAAAAATTTGACCTCGGGAACTTTGTCCTGAGGAAATTTGACTTTGAGAACTATTACCTAAAAAACTGTGACCTCAGGAACTTTGACCTCAAGAGCTATGACCTTAGAAAATTTAACCTCAAGAACTATGACCTCACAAACTTTGACCTTAGAAATTTTGACCTAAGAAAATTTGACCTCGGGAACTATGACCTCAGAAACTTTTACCTCAAGAACTATGAAATTGGGAACTTTGATCTCAGGAACTATGACCTTGAAAACTTTGACCTCATAAGCTTTGTCCTCAGGAACTATGACTCGAGGAACTTTGAGCTCAAGAACTTTGACCTTAGGAATTATGACCTTAGGAACTATGACCTCAAGAATTTTGACCTTAAGAATTATGACCTTAGGAAATATGACCTAAAGAACTTTGACCTTGAGAAATTTTATCTCGGGAACTTTGACCTCGGGAACTATGAATATTTAAGAAAAATAACCAAACAATTTTTATTATAAAAATTTATGTGAACAATAAAAATCATTTAAATTTTTAAACAAGGCCTTCCAATTTAGGGATCTCTCTTACTTATATAAAAGTTTTATTCTATGAGATGACAAGGGAATTAAGTTAATAGTAATTTTGAAATTTAGTAAATATAAAAATGGTTCATTATAAAAGTTTATATTAACTATAAACATTATTCAAAATTCAGTTTAATAATTGCTAAAATATATCATAATCATAGAAGTCACTTTGTGTTAGATTTATTTATTATTATTATTATTATTATTATTTTAAACTATAATATGAATGTGACTTTGTTTAATATTTCTTATTACTTAAATTTAATTTAAAAATAGTTTTATTAATATTAAAGAATATTCATTATCATGTTGGTAGTTGACAACCTTTTGAAATATGTTTATTTGTTTTTCTTATGGTAGCAATTTATGCCTTCCATGGTTGCCCAAGTTTTATGGATCAAATTTTTAAGTTACATGGCATGCTCACATCAATTGTGTCAGAACAAGATCTCACGATCACAAGCAAATTTTGGTAGGAGTTGTTTAAACATCATGGTAAACACTTTAAAATGAGCATCACTTATCATCCCCAGATTGATGGTCAAATAGAAGTGGTCAAGTGATTAGAAACCTATTTGTAATGTTTTGTTTCTAAAAGACAATGCTAATGGGCACAATGGCTACCCCTTGCAAAATGGTGGTACAATACCACTTATCATGGTGCTACTAAAGTGATGCCATCCCAAAATCCCTTGTGAATGGGTTCATATTTACTAGGCACAACACAGGCTCATGAAGTGGATTGCACGCTTCACACGAAAGGATAAATTCTTTGCACATTTAATTGACAATTTGGTTTTGACTAAAACAACATCACTTAGAGCATTTTTTGTAGAAGGGGATAAAGGGATTCTTTTCCTTCAACTCTATAAACAAACATCTCTCAAAGACAAAAACCACTAGAAGCTCACACCAAACTTCTATGGACCCTATTAGATCCTCTAACACATTGGACAAGTTCCCTACAAATTGAATTTTCCATCCCACTCTAAGATAACATTCAATATTTCATGTTTTCTGTTTGAAGAAGGAAGTGGGATCAAATTGTAGGATACAAAGTAGCTTAGAAAAATTACATGAGGAAGAAGGGTCCATTTGGTCTCAAGGGGAAGCAATATTTTCCAACATAGAGGATCAACTATGCCAACACATGGTCCAAGAATTACTAATCCAATAGAAATATATGCAACTACGAGATGCCACTTGGGATCCAATAACAATTTGATAGCAATTTCCACACCTCTAGCCTTGAGGACAATGTTTCTTTTGAAGGGGAAGGGCATCTTAGGGTCCTACCCTAACCTCCTTACTTTAAGGGTACTTAAGAATTAGTCAATCAATGTATGAAGTCATCCTCTTTGAATAAGTTCCATTAGTTCTAGTTAATGAATAAGTACAAAGGGTCATATTTATTAAATAAATCTCACTAAGTGGCTGGTACTCATTAATGGAGGGACCACAAGTGTTGAGGGTTTTGCTATTAAGAATCTATTTATAAAGATAGAAGGAGATGACACATTTTATCAAGTGTTATTATCATTGGAGCTTTGCTCATTGAGAGGTTTCCCTACCTTAAAAGTCTCGTGAACATGATATCTCTATTGGAAATAATTAATGCAAGGGTTATATTTCACATGTTTCATCTCATTGAATCTTATATCTACTTTTATGCATTTACAATTCTTTGAACACCTTGTTTTTGTTCAATTTTAAGAGTCAAGGATCACTACACTTCAACATTTAATGTTAATATCATATGCATGAAATATCTTAAGATAATCATTGATTGATTATCTTAAGTAGTATTTACCTTTTAACATTGATTTTTAAATCTAATGTTGAGATGTAATATAAATATTTAACATGTGATATTGATAAAATCAAGATTATATAAAATCAAGATTATGACTATAAAATCTAAAATCGTAACTTATCCTCCAATTTTAGATCTACTCTATCTTTCTCCAAAATTCTCTATAGATACTACATCCCTTTCTTCACATCGATACACAATAATCGAAGTAACAAGATTCTTCAATCCGTAAAAACTATTTTTTCAATCGTCACATATACGCTTTAAAGAGGCTTTGTAACTCCGCAATTAATATCATTTACTACGAGATAAAATATCAGCATTACGTCGTTAACAAAAAGACGTCTAACTTCGTTCACATTCAATCTTGACCTCTAATTTCGTTCACATTGAAACCCCTTGAAAGGGTTAGGAAATGTTAATTTTGATCACTGTTCACCATTTCACCAAGTTGTTGATATAGCGCTTTACTGGACCACACAGTACTGAGAAAACAGCCACATAACAGGCGCGGTCAAATTCCTTCACTGCTTGGCCCATCATTAATTATGGCCATTCAAAAGTGCTTTGCCCATACATTTTTCTTAAGAAAGGAGGCGATGACAAATGTCCGGTGGTGGACTAAAGCGCTACAGCCCAAGAGAAAGTGGATGCTTGATGTACACCAGACAAGATGAAGGGTTGACTGCTGTTTCCTTCTAGAAGGAAACAATACATGGCTTCAAAAATTAATATTAAACGTCATGTATATATCCACGTCAGGCGAAATGAAGTCTAGTTTCTTGAGTAATAGTTCCTTAAGTGAACATTTTGTTCACGTTTTAAATATCGGTGGGACAGCTCCTGTCTCAAATTTCCTCCACCTGCTAACACAATCCATACGCGCTTCGACCATACATATATATATTCGCCTCCACATCTTAAATCAGCAACACTGCATATTGCATTTTCATTTTATTTCAGATTTTCAGTTCAGAAATTCGCCTTTCAGCTTAAACAACGTGCAACATATATACATCGCGATTCACTGTTTTTCCTCCCACCCCACAGCGTCGGCATTGCGTATGGAGAAACCCTCCCGAGAGCACTATTCCCGGTCTTCACCAGACGAAGATCGCGGACCAAGTTGCCGCCAATTTAAGGGAATTCGAATGCGAAAATGGGGGAGTTGGGTGTCTGAAATCCGGATGCCCAAAACCAGAGAGAAGATATGGCTGGGCTCATACAAAACCGCCGAGCAGGCCGCCCGTGCTTACGACGCCGCAGTGTATTCCCTGAGAGGCCCCAACGCCAAATTCAACTTTCCAGATTCCGTGTATTCCATACCGTCGGTCTCTTCTCTTACCCGTCAGCAAATTCAGGTTGCCGCCGCCAAATATGCCTTGGGCGAAATCTCTTCGACTTCGCCCTCTGTGCAGAATATAAAAAATAATAATCAAAAGGCAAGGGAGAAGCCGGCATCACAATCACAACCGTCTCTGGTTTCAGAAACGGCGTGGCCATGTGACAGTCAGCAGATTTCTAAGGCGCAGGACTTGGGGTTCTGGGAGACTCTATTTGACGGCACTTGCGTCCTAAATTTAGAGAAAATCCCATCGATTGAGGAGGCGTCCGTGTGGGAGTTCATTCCAACTTGGCAGGAGGAGCAGCAAGAGGGTTACATCTTCTCCGACCCCACAGATTTGTGGAACTTTGAGACATTTGAATTATTTTGAGAGAAGAGAAGGAAAGGAACATTCCACTTCTCAAATCTCAAGCAGTCACAAAATCCCCTAATTTTGTTTTGTTGCGTCGTCGGGCAAGCAGCAGGCTTGGACGCAATAGTCAAAATAATTATCTGAACTCTACTTATTGTTTACAAGCAAGAGGGGTTTACCTAGTGGAGTGTATATATTTTTGACATTATAAAGAATATGTACATGATTACACACGTGTAAACTATTTCACAATAGTATACAATTAATAAAGACGTTGACCTTTAAATATTTTTGACATTATAAAGAATATGTACATGATTACACACGTGTAAACTATTTCACAATAGTATACAATTAATAAAGACGTTGACCTTTAAAGGCAAAGGTGTAACTATGTTCAAATTCTATGGAATTATTATTTGTTGAGTTTTGTGTAGTAAGTGGTTTTGGGAAGTCTAGTCGCGTGAGACGGTGCGGTTGGTAAAGACCTTTCTCCATGTTGGGAGGAGGTCTTGAGTTCAATTTCGGCTGGGTCTTCGGGACGAATTGTAATGGCTGCTAGTGCTAGTCTGGGAAGTGGTTTTGGGAAGTGGTTCTTTTGTGTTTGAGTCTCTAAACATAAGAGGGAAATGTTACTTTTGTATCTTTACTTTATGATTTAAGTTTTTTTTTACTTAGTCACTTAAGTCTTAAAGTGAAATTTGTCACTTAAGTTATAAAGTGACTATTAATTTACAATGTGGGTGAATTAAGAGATATAAAGCAAACTATGAAAAATTGAGAAGTGAGTTTTCATGTAAAATTTATGAGATGAGATCTCACTCTTTGATTAGACTTGGCTAGGGTGCTCAAGTTTGGGGTTTCTTCATTGTTTGAGCGTGAGCTAGTGGAGGGCGCACCTATTTGGTGAGGGGCGCAAACTAGCATGAGAGGAATGCATTTATTGAGGGTGCACTTGTTGAGGCACACTTGAGGAGAAGTTATTTGCTTGTGGTGTGAGTTGGATCTTGGAGAAGTGTTTCATTTGTGAGAGAGGGTGCAAGGGTCCATCCATCAAGCAAAGGGAACTTCAAGGGTGCAAACATCTTCTAGCAAGCACAAAGAGGGGAGGACGCACAAGTCCAAAATGAGTGCCATCATTCAGGAACTTCAAAGCAATCTAGAAGAATTGTTATTGTACCAGGTTCCATTGTTATATTTTCTCTTTGTAGAAGTTTTCTTTGAGATCTCTATATATACATCTATCTCCAAACTGGTTTTCCCCGGGGGGGTTTTATCCAGGGTCATGTTGACCAAAAAGACATGAGTTCACTTGTCATGTGTGCTTAGTTATTATTAGTTGTAAAATAGTTAAAGATCTAAGAGGGTATTGTTTGTTTTAAGGTTTATGCATGTGCTAACTTTGGTCACCAAAACAATTGCAAGAGCACCCTTAAAAGAGCATGCAATCACAAAGTTAAAGGCATATTTTCAAGGGCAGAAAATCAGATTTAGTGGTTGTCATAAAACAACAATGAAACAATTTAAAGACCTTGAACTTAGAGCTCAACAAGAGATCATATGATAGATTTGTTGAGAATCATTTAGTACCTTAGAAACAGGGATGATTTTAAGGATGGAAATTTATTTTAAAATGTAGAAACCTTGGCGAATCTTACTAATCCTTCATATGTCAACTATAAATGTTTGGCGATATTTTTGTAAAAATATTCAAATTTCTAAGTATTTTGTATAGATTTTATAAAATTTTGGCTATTTTTAAGGTAAAATAATTTTATCCTATAGAATTTGGGCGAATCATTTTTTAAATTGTGAATCTTATTTTTGGAAAAACCATGGAAAATTAGCCCATGAACGAAATTTAGCCCCTAAAATCATCCCTACGAGTCAGAAATTTTCATGGTATCAAAGCCAAAGGGCTAAGTGTGTTGATATTATGCTAGCCTCAGGAAGTATCAACCTCCATTGTGACCTTTGACAAGATTAGAATATTCTGGAAGAAAGAAAAGAAGTGAACATAACCCTAGAAGAGATGTCGGCTGAGAGAGATAATTAATATGAATTAATTAGTACCCAGAATGAGAAGTCGGCCCAGGTAATCTGCCAGGATTAGTATAAATACAGGGCGCCAGTCTTCATTTGACACACACTTTCTCAAAATTGCAGAAAGGCTCTTGTGCGCACTACAGTCTTGCAGTCTTGTGCGCAAGTTTTGGAGAAGGTGTTGTCGTTAGTTCTGAAGCCTATTGCTTCTATATTTTTGGGTTGGACTCTCTGATAAGCTTTGGTTACTTCTTGCTTGGTGTATTAGCCTTGCTTGGCTATTGGATTGCTACCAGGATTCTTCTCTCTTTCAAGGTCAAGGTGCTCGGAGGGTGGCTTCGGCCTATGGTTGGGTGACAATAGTGATATTGTCTATGGTAAAACGAGCACATTCTAACAGGTTATGGGCCCACACCTCCTTCATTCAGTCTATCGCTAGAAGGAATCATAGCCATTAGGATACTAATCTCATTGAAGAACTATTTTTAGGGTTACTAGTAGGAGGAACTTCCAAGACACTTTCGCTAGGGTTACTAGCAGGAGCAATTGCAGAAACCCTAAAACCCCGATCCAACACCTTGTGGTGGAACATCTCGTTCAAGAAGAAGGTATTCAAGTGCGCCTTAGTCCAGTGCATCTCTTGGCACTCTCAGAAGGCATAAACGTCAAAGTTGAAGTTTGGATCAAGGCATGACCAGTCACCAATCAACCGAAGTCATGAGTGAAAACACTAGTCATCTACACTACTCAGCACTCACAGGAACGATTGAAGATGACATGTGGATAATTGATAGTGGATATTCTAGGCATATGACGGGAGATCAAGCCAGACTCTCAAATCTAAATGAGAAGAAGACATCATACAAGGTAGATCTTGGAGACAAAAGCACTTACCCAGTCGAAGGATTTGGACAAGCCTCCGTCAAGTTGAAAACAGGTAACAATGTTCATTTGAGCAATGTCTTATATGTACCTGGTTTAGAAAAGAATCTTGTATCCATATCCTGCCTAGAAGACAAAGGAAACATAATAGATTTTGTATATGGAAAAGTGTTATCTTGGCATAAAGACTCCAACATAGAGAATGCTAGGGTTATTGGAACTCGTGAAGGAAATCTATATAGACTACTAGAACAAAATGAAGAAGCTCTTGTACATGATGAAGTCAATCCCAATGAACTTTGGCACATAAGGTACGCTCATATTAACTATCAAGCATTTCCTTTTCTCAAAAATATGGTTGAAGGAATACCAGAATTGCAGTCTACACATGAAGGAATTTGCAAAGGATTTTCTCTTGGAAAGAATATCAAGAAACCATTCCCAAGCAACAACAATAAATCTAAGGAGATTCTAGATCTAATACACTCAGATGTTTGCGGTCCGATGCCAGTCAAATCTCTAGGAGGTTCTCTTTACTACGTAATCTTCGTAGATGATTATTCAAGAAAGAATTGGTTATATCTTCTGAAGACAAAGGATGAAGTATTCAACAAGTTTCAAGAATTCAAAGAAAATATAGAGAACCTCATGAACAAGAAAATCAAGACCCTAAGAACATATAATGGAGGAGAATACAAATCAAAGGAATTCGTTACATTCTGTAAATCAACAAGGATTAGGAGGGAGTTAAATGTTCCTCATAATCCTCAAAAAAATGTAGTAGAAAGGAAGAACATATCTATTGAAGAAACCGTGAAAGCACTAAACGATCAAGGTTTATCTATGTTCTTATGGGGAGAAGCAACCATGACAACAATATATGTCCAGAATAGAAGTCCTCACCACATATTGAAGGATATGACTCCAGAAGAAGCCTTCTCAGGTAAGAAACCTAATGTGGAAAACCTAAGAATCTTTGGATGTCCTGTTTACTCTCACATTCCCAAGGACAAAAGGAATAAATTAGAACACTCAGGAAAGAAGGGAATATTCGTGGGATATAACGAATCATCCAAGGCTTATAGTATCTATATCCCAGAACAACATAAGATTGAAGTCAACAGAGACATGACCTTCAATGAAAAGATGGCTTTCAAGAAATCAATAGAAGAAACTATAGGAGAAGAAGAGTATGAAGATCCTATTGAAGAAAGCACAGAAAACCAGAATGATGAAAAGGAACAACTTGATCATCTGATGCAACCATGTGAGACCATTGATGCAGACACCATACCTAAGACCAAGAAACGACCAGATTTACTTGAAGCTACTTTACAAGAAGAAGAAAGAATCAAAGCCCCAAATGGGAATTTCAGAAAAAGTAAGAATCCAAAAAGATTCTCGAGCTATGCAACATGTATGAAAAATATTCTAGATGAAGAACCTACCACATTTGAAAAGGCAAGTCAGAAGAAATAATGGAAAGAAGCTATGACGGAAGAACACCAATCCATCATGAAAAATGATGTATGGGAAATTGTGCCTAGACCTAAAGAAAAATCAGTAGTAACTTCAAAATGGGTATATAAGATCAAACATGCAGTAGACGAAAGCGTGGATAAATATAAAGCAAGGTTTATAGCTATAGGGTTCTCCCAGAAGGAGGGATAATACTATGATGAAAAATTTTCTCAGGTTGCTAGATATACTTCCATTAGAGCTATCATATCTCTTGCCACTTCCATGGGATGGAGTTTACATTAGATGGATGTAAAACCAACTTTCCTCAATGGAGCAATCGAAGAAGAAGTATATATTGAACAACCTCAAGAGTTTGAAGTACATTCCAGAGACACTCATGTTTGCAGACTAAAGAAAGATTTATATGGACTTAAGCAATCTTCAAGAGCTTGGTATGCCAAAATCGACAACTATCTAATGAGACTCAGTTTCTCCAAAAGTCATGCAGATCCAAATATTTACTACAAAGTCGTGAACAATGTGCCTGTGATTCTACTACTATATGTTGATGATATATTCCTAACAGGTGAAGAGTCTCTCATCATGCAGTGCAAAAAGGAACTAGCTTCTGAGTTTGATATGAAAGATCTTGGTCTCATGCATTATTACTTGGGACTAGACGTATGGCAGAATCATGGTAAAGTATTCCTTAGACAAGGAAAGTATGCAATAAAGATTCTTTAGAAGTTTGGAATGATGGATTGCAAATCCACATGGACACTCCTATGACTACAGATATAAGAAAAGTAAGAGATTCAAATTCTGATCCAATAGATCCATCACTATATCGACAATTGATTGGGTCATTGATGTATTTGGTAAATACTCGACTAGACATTTGCTTTGTCGTGAACACACTAAGTCAGTTCTAGGTGGAACCTAGACATGAGCATTGGACAATTGCAAAGCATGTTCTAAGATATATTCATGAAACACTAAACTATGGTTTAAGATATACTATATCTAGTGATATAAAAATTTCATGGATTCACAGATTCAAATTAGGAAAGAAGTGCAGAAGACATAAAGAGTACTTCAGGGATGTGTTTCAGCTTGGGCTGTGATATGATATCTTGGGGCAATAGGAAACATAAGTTTGTCGCATTCAGCACAGTAGAAGCATAATATATCGCAGCATGTGAGGCATGCACATAAGCAATATGGCTAAGAAAGTTAATCTCCGATTTATTTGATCAGGTCCCAGATTTGACCATAATACACTATGACAATCAGAGTTGTATAAGGCTATCAGAACACCCAGTGTTTCATGAACGGTCGAAACATATTGAGATAAAATACTACTTTAGTCACGATAAATTACAGGAAGGAGAAGTAAAGCTCCAGTATATGCCCACAGATGAGCAAACAACATATATTCTGACAAAGCCTCTGTATAGAATAAAGTTTTCATATTTTTGAGACAAATTGGGGATCGTGGAAATAAATCCCTTAGTTGAAAGGGAAGAAATGACTCTCCAGGTTGGGAGGGAGCACTGACATATTATTGAATTGAGGACAGTCATTTTCAAGTTTGAAAAATGGTCCATCTTGGGTAGTTCCTTTCTAGTTTGGAAAGTGGTTTGAGATTTCTGACAGACATACATTTTCCAGTTCGGAAAATGGTCCAAATCAAACGATCATTTCTGTAATGAAAATGGTTCGATGGATTGATGACGTACCATAGACAGTGATTTCTCATTGTGGTTAACATGGGGAATGGTCTAGGGCAGTCTCTCTTCTTGAGGGTTACTCAAGAAGACTGGCTCGCCTCGTTGGACAGTCATTCTTTCGAAGCTCACAGTTGTGAGAAGTTTCGAAGAATGGTCCATTTTGGAGGTTGGTGAAGGATAGTCATTTCCTTAGGAAATGGTCCAAACAATCATTCCTTAGGGAAGATTCATTCTCTCCAGGTTGCACTTTGTTTAGTGCCGGAGGAATATCCCAGGGTGGGGAAGGGTCCAGGTTCAACAATCAGGGACATGCATTCCCTAGGGCAGACTCATTCTCTCTAGGTTGCACTTTGTTTAGTGTTGAAGGAATGGCCCAGGGTGGGGAATGGTCTAGGCTCAGAAATCAGGACAATTATTCTTCATTTCTTGAGAAGAATAATCTATATAGCCCATCATTGATGTTCTACTCTAAGGGCATGTGCTCTTTCAGATCTCACAGATGTGAGTGAAAGAATGGCCCAGATAATTCAATTTATATCATAACAATATTTTCTGTGCAGGTTGATATCAAATGATTGTTATGGAGACTGTATGTCTCCAGACAGTAGACACATGCTACTATGGTGGATATGTTCCACTATTTGTGACTATGTGAGTAGTTGTGTGCTACTATGGATCAACACAGTTGTGTTCTATCAGTTGACATTGTACCAATTGTCATGGAGATTATCTAGTTGGATAATAATGACAGTGCTCGTGATGCTACCAGTTGAATGGTTTGTTTGTGCTCAAGACCATTATAGGCTATACCTCCCTAGCTAGGAGGGAGTGTTGATATTATGGTAGCTTCGGGAGGTATCAAAATCCATTGTGACCTTTGACAAGATTAGAATATTCTGGAAGAAAGAAAAGAAGTGAACGTAACCCTAGAAGAGATGTCGGTTGAGAGAGATAATTAATATGAATTAATTAGTACCCAGAATGAGAAGTCAGCCCAGGCAGTCTGCCAGGATTAGTATAAATACAGGGTGCCAGTCTTCATTTGAAACACACTTTCTCAGGATTGTAGAAAGGCACTTGTGTGCACTACAGTCTGGAAATATTGTGCGCAATTTCTGGAGAAGGTGCTACTGCCAGTTCTGAAGCTTATTGCTTCTATCTTTTGGGGTTGAACTTTTTGATCAGCTTTGGTTACTTCTTGCTTGGTGCATTAGCCTTGCTTGGCTATTGTATTGTTACCAAGATTCTTCTCTCTGTCAAGGTCAAGGTGCTTAGAGGGTGGCTTCAGCCTATGGTTGGGTGACAATAGTGATATTGTCTATGGTAAAATGAGCACATTCTAACAAAGTGTTCACTGATTTCTTGGAGCATACAATGGGCATAATTTTTGGACAGTTTGGAAATCCTCTTTTCACACTTGTGTGTTGAGCGTTGAGGTTGTTTTCTTTTGCAAATTTTAGCATCAGTTTGGGATTCAATGGGAATTCATCTTAGTGACACAGATGAGGGTGAAGGATAGACTAATAGGTTCTAGCAATTGGTCCCCTTGGAAGACCATAATTGTGTTTGTCTTGGAGGATCTTGAACTATGGTATATAGGTTAGGCTCCAGTGGTTCTTCCTCATGTTACTGCTCCCTTGGTGGTGGCGGAGTTCAGGAATAGGAACACCAATGCAAAGAGGGCTATATGTGATGCAGTGAGAGACCATGTTATACCTCATTTGATTGGTAAGGAGTTTTATTTTGAGATGTGGGACTCATTATGAAAACTCTACCAGAGTCCTAATCAGAATCGGAATATGGTTCTTTAGGAGAAGCTTAGGAGAATTAAGATGCTCAATTAAAATTCGGTTACCTCATACGTCAGGATATTTACTCAGACTCGTGATGAGTTGGAGGTAGTTGGTGAGATAGTGGATCCCATGGTTTTGGTGAGGACAACCTTAAATGGCTTCTCCAAAACTTGGGAGACTTTTGTGTGATGCATTGTGGCCAAGGAGGGTATGGCCAATTGGGAGAGACTCTGGGATGAATTTGTACAGGAGGAGCTGAGATGTAGCTCTGGATCTACTAGAGAGAAACATGTTGGAGAGGGTGAGAAGGATATTTCTCTTTACACAAAGGGAAAGAAGAAGACTAGTCAGGGTCCCAAGGGGGGGTCAAGCCACAACAGAGTGGTAGTAGGCAGAAGAGAGATATGAGAAAAGTGAAATGTTTTTCTTGTAAGAGGATGGGACACTATGATGGAAAATGTCCCAAAAGGTATAAGACAAGTTCGGGTGGTACAACAACTACAATATATGAGGAGGAGTTCACTGCTCAGTTTGAGAGGGATTGTACCTTCATTGTTTGTTGTGCGTCAGTTGAGACACCATCCAACATTTGGTATATAGACAATGGAGCTTCAAGCCATATGACAGATGTGAGAGAGCACTTCATTGATCTCAAAGATCTTGAAATCAATATGGATATTGCACTTGGATATGACACCATTTTTAGGGTTGTTGGGTGTGGTACATTGACATTTCAGAGGGATACTATGCCACCCATATCGTTCAAGGATGTGTTGTTTTTCCTTGGGATGAAGAAGAATATTATCTCAGTTTCCACCCTATAGGAAAAGGGTCTTGAGGTGTCCTTCAAAGGGACAAAGGTATTCATACACCCTAAGGGGTTTAGTATCACCTGTGGAAAGGTGATTGGAGTGAGGGATGGAAAACTGTATAGATTTATTTTTCAGCCATTGCATGCCTTGGAAGTGAGTAGTGACAACAACAGTCGGTTGTGTAGCATTGGAGGATGGCTCATCTACATCATGGTGCTCTGGGATCATTGAGAGAGATTGTGATAGGAGTGTCACAATTCAGCATAGAGCATCAATATGTGTGTAGAGGGTGTGCACTTTGTAAGTTTACCAAGACTTTTTTTCCCAACAGTGATAACAAATCAACTGGGATACTATAATTGATACACACATATGTGTGTGGGCCTATGTCATGAGTGTCCTTGAGTGGTTGTGAGTATTATCTCACTTTCATAGATGACCACTCCAGGAAGACCTGGATCTATTTCCTGAAGGCCAAGAATGAGGTCTTCACGAGGTTCCAAGAGTTCAAAGCTCTTGTGGAGAACTAGACAGTAAAGAAGATCAAGGTCTTACGGTTAGACAATGGAGGCGAGCATACCTCCAAAAAGTTTGTAGACTTTTATACCCATGCATGGATCATAAGATAGTTGATCGTTCCTTACAACCCCTAGCATAACAGGGTTGCAAAGAGGAAGAACAGGGCCATTATAGGTGCAACAAGATTGATGGTGCATGATCAAACACTACCTTTATACTTATGGGCCGAGGCTAGTGTTTCTATAGTATATATGCAGAACATGAGTCCCCATGGAGTTTTGGGGAGGAAGACTCCTAAGGAGGTATTCACTGGGAGGAGGCATGATGTTGAACATATTCACATTTTTTTATGCTTGAAATACTCTCATGTCCCTTCTGAGAAGAGGAAAAAGCTATATCCCACACTAGCATATTTGGCCCATTTTGCGACAGTTGTTTCGACGCTTATGTGACGTTATGTCGTTGATATGGCGACGAATTTGGAGTCTCTGAAACGTCGGTTTAGGTGATGTGGAATTTGCGACGAAATTGATCAAACGTCGCATAAGAGATGATATAGGCAAACAATATTAAACCAACTTTTTGTCTAAATTGCGACAACAACTTTTATAGTTAAATTGATGCATCATTAGAAGTTGTCGTCACCTATTCAACGACAACTTTTTGTTGTTTATGTAGCTAAATCAACGACAACTATTCGATGTTTATATAGAAAAACCATCGCATCAAAAGAAGTTGTCGTCACCTATTCGACAACAACTTTTCGATGTTTATATAGAAAAACTGTCGCATCGATAAAAGTTGTCGTCGGATATTCGACGACAACTTTTCGATGTTTATATAGAAAAACTGTTGCATCGATAAAAGTTGTCGTCGGATATTCGACGAAAACTTTTCGATGTTTATATAGCAAAACCATCGCATCGATAAACGTGGTCATTGGATATCCGACAACAACTTTTTGATGTTTATATAGAAAAATTGTTGCATCGATAAAAGTTGTTGTCGGATATTCGACGACCAAAATTTATTTAGAAAAAAGATAAAAAATTATTTTGGGAATCAATTTTGAATTCACAACCTGCTACGTGGAGGAAGAGCTCCAGGACGACACAGAAGAAAAGATCCATAATACAAGCAGTGGACCTCCTGAGGAAGGCAAGGATGAGACCGACGCACAGAGGCTAGCTCACCTCTTCTCTACTCAGCGAGAATCCTAGGACCAACCACCATTCCTTCATCTGGAGCACCTGGAATTAATTTTCAAAACATGCAACATGGTGGATGACCAGATTTTCAGGGCCATTAGAATCAACCAATGCCTTGATATGATCTACACCGCTTACTCCAGTACATCCCCAAGGCGAAAATTCCCTACGTGTGCAGGCCTGTGCGATTCCAGTCAAACGAGGAAAGAATGGCGACAACGATGAGAACACCGGTTAAAAGGTTTTTATGCATGCTCATAGTGAGAAACTTTTCTCTTTTGTTGCAAATCAGAGCTCCAGCTCAGGTAGACTATAGAAACGCTATCAATAGCGAAGTAAATAACAGACTTAATCTAATGGCGGCAATGCGTCCTGGTTTCCTTCGGGCAGGACGACAACCTGGTATTTTGTGTTTGAAAACAAGTGGCATGGAATGGCCAGCTGTCTTGGTTTCCTCTCCAGGCAGGACAACTGCCACTCCAACAAAACTCTATAAATATGCATCTATAATATAACAGATCCTTCCTTTTTTACTTAAAAAAAAAGATATTAATATTAATATTAAATCCCAAAGGGTATTGCATGAGCCCCATATTGATTTCACAAAGCCTTGGGACTTCTTTGATGGAGCTTATCAAGGCTCTCCAAAAATGTGTGGGGATGGATTCATACTCTTTTTATATCATTACCACTTATTCTCCTTAAAATATGGAGCAGGACTGGGAGCAAATAACATGGTTGAATTCTACACCCTCTAGATGTTGATGAAAGCGGCACTTGAAAAAAATATTAGGTGTTTGCAAGTTCTTGGAGATTTTAAGTTGTTGATGGATTGGGATAATGGGAAATTTAATATTACATATTTGGTCTTGGAGCCAATCATGACACTATGCTTGGATAAAAAATCTATGTTCGAGGAGGCCTCATTTTTCCATATCTACATGGATTTTAATAAAAAATAGGATATGTTGTCAAAATAAGCCATCATGCTACAAGGCTC
>JZKD02S2139215.1:946200-957235 GCA_000966675.3 Picea glauca
AGATATACTTCCATCAACATCTAGAATTTTATCTTGAAAATAATCCTTTATCACTTACTCAACAAGAGATGTTTCTTATTCCTTTGCATTGCGAAAAACCACATACAACCCTTATTTGAAAAAAATTACCCAAATCATTTGTAGGGAATCCCACCTCCTGCGACACCATAGATGTGGATTGTTCTAGGAAAATTTATTCATAGTATAGAAAATTCGTCGCAAGATTATTTACATTCGTCTCTCTTGCGCCGACAATATCAAACGATGCTCGGATTCATTTCATATTTGGTTTATCAACTTGAAATCTCAATTTGATACTTTGGCGCAGTACACTTGCTGGATCTTCAGTCAAATACAAATATGAAACTTGGAATCACTAACATATCTACTAGAACATATGAAAAATAGGGTTTATGGTTTCCATGATGAATTGATGATGGAATAAAGTGGGTGTCACTCAAATTTGAGTCCAGAAACCCTCCCATATCGTTAATGCATGTCAATAGCCTATCCATGACAAATTTCAGTGCTTCCAGAAACTGTTTGAAAAAATTTCAACGTTGGCCCCATTCGCAGCTCCATGTTGTCGGTGTCTAGTCCTCATGAAATTTTCATTCCTCCTTCATTGTTCCTCATTCCTCTTTCCTTAACCATGGTGTACTAGTCCCCAAGATCCATTATTTTTGTAAAATATTACATACTAATGGCATAAAATTATCAATGAACTTTTTTCGTCGATAGTATAGCAAATTCGTCGCAAGATTATTTACATTCGTCTCTCTTGCACCGATGTTATCAAATGATGCTTGGATTCATTTCATATTTGGTTTGAAATATCAATTTGATACTTTAAAGCAGTACACTTGCTGGACCTTCAGTCAAATACAAATATGAAACTTGGAATCATTAACATATCTACAAGAACATATGAAAAATAGGGTTTATGGTTTCCATGATGAATTGATGATGGAATAAAGTGGGTGTGTCACTTAAATTTGAGTCCAAAACCCTCCCATATCGTTAAGGCATGCCAATAGTCTATCCATGACAAATTTCAGTGCTTCCAGAAACTGTTTGGAAAAATTTCAACGTTGGCCCCATTCGCAGGTCCATGTTGCTGGTGTCTAGTCCTCGTGAAATTTTCATTCCTCCTTCATCGTTCCTCATTCCTCTTTCCTTGAACATGGTGTACTAGTCCCCAATATCCATTATTTTTGTAAAAAATTACATACTAATGGCATAAAATTATCGACGAACTTTTTTCGTCGATAATATAGCAAATTCGTCGCAAGATTATTTACATTCGTCTCTCTTGCGCTGACGATATCAAATGATGCTTGGATTCATTTCATATTTGGTTTATAAACTTGAAATCTCAATTTGATACTTTGGCACAATATACTTGCTGGACCTTCAGTCAAATACAAATATGAAACTTGGAATCATTAACATATCTACTAGAACATATGAAAAATAGGGTTTATGGTTTCCATGATGAATTGATGATGGAAGAAAGTGGGCGTGTCACTCAAATTTGAGTCCAAAAACCCTTCCATATCATTAAGGCATTCCAATAGTCTGTCCATGACAAATTTCATTGCTTCCAGAAATTGTTTGAAAAAATTTCAACGTTGGCCCCACTCGCAGGTCCATGTTGCCGGTATCTAGTCCTCATGCAATTTTCGTTCCTCCTTCATCGTTCCTCATTCCTCTTTCCTTGAACATGGTGTACTAGTCCCCAAGATCCATTATTTTTGTAAAATATTACACACTAATGGCATAAAATTATCGACGAACTTTTTTTGTCAATAATATAGCAAATTCGTCGCAAGATTATTTACATTCGTCTCTCTTGCGTCGATGATATCAAATGACTCTTGGATTCATTTCATATTTGGTTTATCAACTTGAAATATCAATTTGATACTTTGGCACAGTACACTTGCTGGAACTTCAATCAAATACAAATATGAAACTTGGAATCATTAACATATCTACTAGAACATATGAAAAATAGGGTTTATGGTTTCCTTGATGAATTGATGATGGAAGAAAGTGGGTGTGTCACTCAAATTTGAGTCCAGAAACCATCCCATATTTTTAAGGCATGCCAATAGTCTATCCATGGAAAATTTCAGTTCTTCTAGAAACTGTTTGAAAAAATTTCAACGTTGGCCCCATTTGCAGGTCCATGTTGCCGGTGTCTAGTCCTCGTGCAATTTTTGTTCCTCCTTCATTGTCCCTCATTCCTCTTTCCTTGAACATGGTGTAATAGTCCCCAAGATCCATTATTTTTGTAAAATATTACATACTAATGGCATAAAATTATCGACGAACTTTTTCCATCGATAGTATAGCAAATTCGTCGCAAGATTATTTACATTCGTCTCTCTTGCGCCGACGATATCAAATGATGCTTGGATTCATTTTATATTTGGTTTATCAACTTGAAATCTCAATTTGATACTTTGGCATAGTAAACTTGCTGGACCTTCAGTCAAATAMAAATATGAAACTTGGAATCATTAACATATCTACTAGAACATATGAAAAATAGGGTTTATGGTTTCCATGATGAATTGATGATGGAGGAAAGTGGGTGTGTCACTCAAATTTGAGTCCAGAAACCCTCCCATATCGTTAAGGCATGCCAATAGTCTATCCATGACAAATTTCAGTGCTTTCAGAAACTGTTTGAAAAAATTTCAACGTTGGCCCCATTCACAGGTTCATGTTGCCGGTGTCTAGTCCTCGTGCAATTTTCGTTCCTCCTTCATCTTTCCTCGTTCCTCTTTCCTTGAACATGGTGTACTAGTCTCCAAGATCCATTATTTTTGTAAAATATTACATACTAATGGCATAAAATTATCGACGAACTTTTTTCGTCGATAATATAGCAAATTCGTCGCAAGATTATTTACATTCGTCTCTCTTGCGCCGACGATATCAAATTATGCTTGGATTCATTTTATATTTGGTTTATCAACTTGAAATCTCAATTTGATACTTTGGCACAGTACACTTGCTGGACCTTTAGTCAAATACAAATATGAAACTTGGAATCATTAACATATCTACTAGAACATATGAAAAATAGGGTTTATGGTTTCCATGATGAATTGATGATGGAAGAAAGTGGGTGTGTCACTCAAATTTGAGTCCAGAAACCATCCCATATCATTAAGGCATGCCAATAGTCTATCCATGAGAAATTTTAGTGCTTCCAGAAACTGTTTGAAAAAATTTCAACGTTGGCCCCATTCGCAGGTCCATGTTGCCGGTGTCTAGTCCTCGTGCAATTTTCGTTCCTCCTTCATCGTTCCTCCTTCCTATTTCCTTGACCATGGTGTACTAGTCCCCAAGATACATTATTTTTGTAAAATATTACATACTAATGGAATAAAATTATCAATGAATGTTTTTCATCGATAGTATAGCAAATTCGTTGCAAGATTATTTACATTCATCTCTCTTGCGCCGACGATGTCAAATGATGCTTGGATTCATTTCATATTTGGTTTATCAACTTGAAATATCAATTTGATATTTTGGCGCAGTACACTTGCTGGACCTTCAGTCAAATACAAATATGAAACTTGGAATCATTAACATATCTACTAGAACAAATGAAAAATAGGGTTTATGGTTTCCATGATGAATTGATGATGGAAGAAAGTGGGCGTGTCACTCAAATTTGAGTCCAGAAACCCTCCCATATCGTTAAGGCATGCCAATAGTCTATCCATGACAAATTTTAGTGCATACATAAGTCTTTTGTCTTTTTTGAATGACTATATAACTAATCACAATTCTAAGAAGATTCAAATAGGTAACAATATTGATGAAATCTTATACGATCATGATGGTATAAAAATGAAAGAGCTTCTCTTGGTTTCAAGAATAATTTATCCTCTACTAAAAAAGGCCAACCACGTGAAGGTGGAAGCTCACATGGCCCCTCCCCTCCCCCTCACATCACTCTCAATTGATCCCCAAAACCCAATCTATAAAATATAAAACAATCGAAAGCAACGTCTTATTAAGATTCATGCATAGAAACTACAAAAAAAAAAAAAAAAATTAATGAAGGTACATGAAATTATGTGTTTCTAAATAGTCTACCACGTACTTTACTATATTGACAACTATTTTCAAGTTTCAAATAATAATAAAACAACATGTAACCTAGGATATAAAAACGTCACATAAAACTTAAAAACATGTAATTAACCCATGGCATTAAAAGTAAATTATTTTAAGAGAATAATGCATACAAATGAAAATATTATATAGTCACGTACCTAATCCAACCTCAACATCTGTGTAATCATCCTTATTCTCTATCTTGATCTTCTTCATCGATCTCGACATCTGTATCATCATCTGGTTCTGAAATGATGTTGAAAGGATTGATGATATCATCATCGCCATCAATGTCATTTTCGAGCATATTTTCATCGACATCATCATCAGGAATTGCAATATTGTCTCCTACGCCTAGATCATGATCTTATTTGTCTTCTTCATTTGTCGACCCTCCTTGATCTTCCAGCTTTGTTTGATATTCTGTCAAATCATCTTCTTGATCTTCAATATCATCTTCTTCTTGTAAATGAGTATACTTAATTGGCCTTCATCTTTGATCATATTTAACAAAAAATGACCAATCCCTTTCACCTGGAACATTCAAGTAAAATACCTATTCACATTGGCTCGGAAAAACATAGTGATCATGTCCTCTTTCAAACATCGTTTTTTTAATCATTGGAAATTCGTTGGCATGTTGAATAACAATTATTTCCTCATCACGTTCATGCATTCGTAACCTATACCATTTGACATCGAACAAAACTAGTTTGAAGGAATTAAAGTCACACTCAAGTATATCATTTAAATACCCATAGTATCTATTTTCAGACTCTTGGGGATGTCTGTCACTCCTAGAGGAAACATTAGTAACCTGGAATACTGCAGTTTTCCCACTATCAGAATTTTTCCTTTTTTCATCCAATTGTTTGATGCAAAATTTATGACCATTACACCACATAGCCTTGTGGTGTTTCAACTACAATATGTCAGATATATAAAAGATGCATTGCCAATTATTAAATTAACATATATTTATATAACTTCAAAAGTATCTGAAAAATACAGTACACATGTAGTCACATTAGTATAATATAAAATAACTAAATAAAATGGGTGAAATTGCTTACCTGTCCATCTTTCAAACCATGTGCTAGATCAATTTCCCTTTGTGTAACATTGGAATCTCTGTTACAATGAGCTTCTCTAAACAATTCAGACAGTCGTTGCCATGATAACTGTTATAATCCTAAATTGCACCACACATGCTTACATGGCATCAGGCCAACTCATATCCCTTCTTTGCCAAAGCACTGCTGAACAACTCTTTGAAAATCCTCTTTTATAAAGGCCCACATGCCCTAATCCATTACTTCACACGTGTACACGTTGGCTGATCCAAAATAGCCTGCATGGACTGAAAAAAGCATGAAAAAAGGAAAGTTTCCGACGGAGCACAAAAGCTATGGGTGAGTTAACTGAAAATCCCGACCATGCATGGCCGAGGGTTCATCCAAATACCTAGCTCCTTATAGCCTATAAAAGAAGGGGTAAGGGTCCCATTTGGAGGAGGAAAAATATAGCAAAGAAACTTTGCCTATTTACGTATTCCCATTGTCCCAACCCTTTAGCCTTTCCTTGTGCCAAAGGAGATTCAAAGAAAAGTAGTTGAAGGATAGAAGAAGAGGAGCCCAGGATTAGGTTCGAGGAGCAGTGGCCGGTCTCAAATTTTGTAAGTTGACTCATTCAAAGTAATAAAGAAAATGATTTTCCCATCCCAATTCATGAACTTTTATAGTTTGATTAGTATATGTTTGGATTTCTAACCCGTTAGTATATAAGTAGGATGCATGCATAGTTGTTGCTTGTCTTGGATGTAGATCATCTTTGGAAGGAGTATTGCGAACAAGTAATCAAGTACAACGGAGGATCGACATTAAACGTCGAGAATGAGGTAGGTTGATCTTTCCATGCATTTACTGAGAAAAGGGGATTTAAATCTAGGGATGAAGGTAGAAAGTAATTTCTCTTCGGTCATATTTGCATGCAAAGTCTGAACTCTATTTTCTAGTCCATAGGGAGATTTTCCCCACAACTGAATTGGCGACTGTACCGGGGAGACTCTCTAGGGTTCCTGGAATTTTTAGTTTTTTGGGTAGTTTTACAGACTAGTTTTTCTTGCCTGTTTTTCCTTTTAGTTTCTGTACGGTCTGAGCTAGCAGAGAGTCTGGTTTTCCATACCATATTTCTATGATTTTCTTGACTATGTTTTTCGAGATCCACAGAGGTACACGTGGCCTACATAAGGTCTGCACGCGTGTGCCCATGCCCTACGCTCTTACAGCCCGCTTGTGAACGCTAGTTGAAGAGGTAGCAATAGCATGTAGAGTTCAGAGAACTTTAGAGGCAGTCATCCTCTTCCCTGTCAGAATCACACATTCTCAGGGTGTTTTCTAGAATTCTGTCTGAGTCTTGTTTGCTAGCAGTCCTATCTCAGATTGTTTTTTCCTTATCATTTTTTCCTTAGATTATTTGTTTTTCTGTTAAAAAAGAGTGTTCAAGCCTTCAAGGGATCCTGGTTATCAATATCAGTGGTCTCTTCCTACTTTTGGGTTCTATGTCTTCTTTTTTCTCAGAGTTTAGATATACACGCGGCCTGTACAAGGTCAGCCTGCATGTACACGCCCTTTGCCTCTATCCAACGCACATTCACACGTGTGTTGTTAAAGTGACAGTCGCGTGCTTGTACATGATACTTGTTGTTGAGGGCAAGACATTCATCTTTTCCCTTGATAAGAATTATTCCTCTCAGGTGTTTGAATCTCTCTCTGAGCAGTCAATAGCTTAGGATTAATCTTGCCCTTAGCTTGCTTTTTCTCATTTAAAAAGTTGTCATAAAAGTAAAAGATTTTTTACGGTTTTTAGACAAGTGTGAGAGTCATTTTTTTTAAATTGCTAGTGTGTGATTTTTTTTTTAATCTGATTCTTTGCGATCTGCGATTAGGCCAGAATTGTTTTTCATGGTTTTTGCTTGTCGGTATTTTTCCTTTCTTGCTTTACTAGCATTTAAATAAATAAAAAAATCTCTTTTCATTTTCTTGTTTGGTTGAAGAATGTGTTTCTACATTATTAGCTAGGGAAAAGTCATTTATTTCATAAGTTTTTGCAGTTCACTTAGATCATAAGTAGCTCGTAGTCGAGTGAAATTCCTTTGAGTTTGCTGTCCAAAATCTTAGAAAATTAAAAATATTCATTTTGAAAAGTTGTTGAAATTTTGCATTAAGTAAAAGTTTTGTTTCCAGCTTTTTTATTCATTTTTTGATTTCGTCTTTTACACCTCATCAATTTCACTTTCATACCCCTTGACGTAATACAAATCCATAAAAGTAACACTAAATTTAAAATCTACTAGACTTTTCTGTTTGTAGGGTTCACCAACTAGTTCAGGATTAGGGCCTTGGATTAGGTTGGAGAGGAAACTCTTCAAGGCCATTTAAAATCAAACATTGGAGTCTGATTTAGGGAGTGTCTAAGTCCAGTGTCGTGAAAGTTATTCGAGACCCCCCTCTAACACAGGGGATAAATGCAAGGTCGCATGCAGAAAGGTAGCGGAGATAACCCCTCCAAAACTAGACCAATCGTAGTGGAGAACACATATAGAGGGCTTGTTTTGGGATTCTGTCATTTGCATTTGCCACGGGGCTTTGTGGGTCTCGAATCCGTTCAAGGTCCTTAGTTGTCTTCCGGACCATTTTCTCTCGATACCCTTGACAGGTTTCGGGTTCGATACCCTACTCATTGTGGTCTACCCAACTTTCGACTGTACTCGCATGGTGACTGTTCGCGCGCTGACAACCTAGTTGCCAATCTTTTTAGGGACATACATAGGTGACTACTGGGGTATACCGTGGTACCTAGGATAGACATCGGGCCACGCTTTGTAGAGTATACCTGGAGGGTGCTTCCGTGTTCGAATTTCACTTGCACCGGTAATTTGCTCTAGTGTTGGTTGTTGTAACTGTTCTTCCAATTAATTTAGTGTTTGCCTGTCTTATCTTCTAGGAGATTTTTTTAGTGTGTGTTACTTTTGAACATTTAGACTACCTTAGAGTGTCCTGGATATTCTCACACAATGGAGGATCCCAAGCTCCGCCAATCACGAAGGCTTCTTGGCCTGCCACCAGTTACACTGGAGCCACCCCCGCCACCATTAAGGCGAAAACTAGACCAACAAGGGTCTTTTGAAGCGAACGGGTTGAAAACCATTGTGCCTGACCAACCCCTAGAGGAATCGACCATTTTGGACCTTGAAGAAACTTCTCTTGGCACGGTTGAAACCCCAACCACTGATCTCATGGCACCTTTCATTGTACCAATTCAATTTTACGAGCGCTAGACAGTGTTGCACACAACAATGGAAACAAATGTTGTTACTCATTCTGGGAATTCTTCAATTCCCACCATAGTTGTCACCACAAGAGAGATTTCATCTTCTAACCCACCATCGTCAGTCTGAGCCACCATGGTCTCAACCACAACTACTTCGCACAGTGGTCTGATACCATCTTTGGCGGCGGTCACAACCCCTTTCATGTCTTGTCGGTGCTAGTTTACCCCTTTTTCGAACTGACTAGACTACCTTCGAAAAATGTACCCCAATGGAGTCTCCTTTTATGTTTTTTCAGACTCTCTAAACATGAAAAACCATCGAGCTTACCTTCTCTGGACTCATTAAACTTACATCGAAGGACGTTACCATTGTGTGTTTTGTTAACCGCATTTGCATACCTTATACACCAACCTTGTAACAACTTGCTTCTGTGTCTTAACACCTTTGGCCCCTAGAGGATTTTTCCCAAGTATCATTCTACTAGAACATCAATCTTGTCCTTGTGCCTTGAGCTTGTATGTTTGCAACACTCGTTCCTCCTTTGTAATGTAATATTCCTTTATTCATTTTCCACAATTATTGAAAAGAACAAAAAAATCAAATATACCCCAAAAAGAGGAAGGGAAAAGTATTTTCTTTATTGGCAGCATAATGAGTCGCCCTTGGATAAAGCACATCTGTCCATTTGTTCATCAGACTATGGGATGTAGTATGACTTTAGGAAGATTTTTCTCGCTATATAGAGTTGTGTCCTCCACCGTTAGGTTATCCTTCCAAACATATGGAGAGTTTGCGTTGCCTCGTGCTTCGTAGACTTATGAGTAACATACATGTTGCTTGAGTCTCATCATTTGTCGTGCTATTGTCCAAGGGAGGTTTGTCACCAAGCCTGAGTCGGCCCCTCTACAATATGTCTCTTGTCCTAATACTCAGTCATCCTGAACATCCAATCAAGTCCTTGATTGAAATCACTGAAGCCTTCAGTCTGATCATCAAGATTATCAAGTCCATGACCAACGAGTCGTCGAAGACCTCTGGGTAGTGCAGTCGTACACTCATATTACACTCCTACCCAATTTTTGAAGATGTTGAAGTTGTTTCTCGAGCTCTAAAGATCTCATCTCCAACCATCAGGTAGAATCATCTTCTGGAAGATGGATACTCTATATGTATATCTTTCTGATTTCGAGATGTAGCTCCGCTGTGTATTTTTTGCGGCTACTCTTTATAGTTATTTGACATGGATCTACAATGTATTTGATTGGTAGCCATGATTCTATTTTATCCCGAACATGGGTATGCCCGCCTCGGTGAGACATTTGTTATTTTGCAGACGACACCTCCCGGTTCCTGATCCTTGGGCTCAATCGTTCGGCACATCAGTAAATATTGGTAATGTATTTCAGCCATCGGATGCTCTTCTGACCTCACACATTAGGGGGAATCTGTTATAACCCTAAATTGCACCACACATGCTTACCTGGCATCATGCCAACTCATGTCCCTTCTTTGCCAAAACACTATTGAACAACTCTTTGAAAATTCTCTTTTATAAAGGCCCATGTGCCCTAATCCATTACTACACGCGTGTACACGCTGGCTGACCCAAAATAGCCCGCGTGGACCGACAAAAGCATGAAAAAAGGAAAGTTTCCGATGGAGCACAAAATCTATGGGTGAGTTAACTAAAACTCTCGACCATGCATGGTCGAGGGTTCATCCAAATACCTAGCTCCTTCTAGCCTACGAAAGAAGGGGTAGGGGTCCCATTTGGAGGAGGAAAAATATAGCAAAGAAAATCTGCCCATTTACGTATTCCCATTGTCCCAACCCTTTATCCTTTCCTTATGCCAAAGGAGATTCAAAGCAAATCAGTTGAAGGACAGAAGAAGAGGAGCCCAGGATCAGGTTTGAGGAGCGGTGTCCGGTCTCAACTTTTGTAAGTTGAATCATTCAAAGTGATAAAGAAAATGCTTTTCCCGTCCCAATTCATGAACTTTTTATAGTTTGATTAGTATATGTTTGGATTTCTAACCCGTTAGTATATAAGTAGGATGCATGCATAGTTGTTGCTTGTCTTGGATGCAAGTCATCTTTGGAAGGAGTATTGCGAACAAGTAATCAAGTACAATAGAGGATCGACATCAAATGCTGGGAACGAGGTAGGTTGATCTTTCCATTCATTTACTAAGAAAAGGGGATTTAAATCTAGGGATTAAGGTAGAAAGTAATTCATATCTACATGCAAAGTCTGAACTCTATTTGCTAGTCCATAGGGAGATTTTCCCCACAACAATAACCTACCTCCATTATGTTGTTTACATCTTTCAATCCATACATTCATCCTGTCAAGATTGTTTGCAATGTATAAATGTAGTGCATCCCACTGTAGAGCAACTGAATCAAAAAAACGTAATTCGCCAATATTAAATATTAGTTATAATGTAAAATATGAAGGTATAATTATAAATATTTATAATTTATGAAATAAATTATATTAATATATTAATGAGTATGATCATATACACAAAAACAAAACTTTATATGTATTATTAATAT
>JZKD02S2139215.1:991688-1020332 GCA_000966675.3 Picea glauca
ACATCTTTATAATAAGGTCATATGTGTACAAATGTTTTCTTTATATAATAACGACATATACACCTAACATAAGTTTAGGGTTAGTGTTTATTTATCTTATTAGTCCCTGTTAAAGCAGGGAATATAGAAATCAATTACTATCATTTCACCGATTAGGGTTGAGTTTCAAGAGCAATTCCATATCTTTATCAATGAAAAGAGAGAGAGATTATAGCTACAATTGAAGGGAAAAAGATATGTGGATTCCATAAAGCTAGAATATTATGGAATCCACATACCCTTTTCCATAGAATATACCAACTAGATCCAAAAACCAAAGACATGAAATATGGTACACACATATTATATTATCAAGGAAAAAACATGCTAAATGCAATTTGGACATTTGAAAAAAAAATTACAAGTTAAATGAGTACATCAATAAAAAATAACATACTAACCTTGCAAGTTCAAAATCCGAGCTATGTAGATCGAGAATTGGATTTGTTCAATCGGTGGGTGACGGAAAAAATAAACAACTCAAACAAAAGCCAAGAACAGTGTCGCAACTATAGCAATTGTGTCACAAAGTCTTTTAAAGCCACGTATATATAGATAAAATAGTCAACTAGCTGTTAACACCGACCAATGAGATAGGTAAACTTTTCATCACTATTGCCACGAAAGATCATCGCTATAGTGACAAAAATCCCGACTAGGTTAAATTAATATGTTCATCAATATTGCGACAAACTTGCGTGGCAATATCCATGAAAATCCCTCCCTGTTTAAAAAAATGATGAAACTAGTGGAAGCGTGGAAAATTTTCGTGGAATAATCCACCCATATGTAGTAGTGAATGCATACAGATTCTACAATAAATTAAACATGGAGACCAAAAGTGAAAACAGGAACCAAGTCATGAAAACACATGTATGAGGTAGAACAACAATCTGATTTTATTTCATTCTGAGATGCCAAAAGTGCATTTCTCTTTACAAACCCCTGTGAGGGTATGGACCAAAGTCAAATTTAGAGATCTTCGATGGGCACCATACAAAAAGACTCTGACAGTAAAATAAAACTAAAATCAATGATCTAGATCAGATTGCCACAAACTACTGTCATTTTGAATCTACAATATATTCTTTATCAACCATGAAAATTAATTCACAAACATACAAGAATACAAAGACTATCAAGGATGAATAAACACCTCTAAAACAAGCGGTTGAAAAGTAAGATTCAATCTTGAACCTTGTTGCCTACAATAAGACCCTGTTTTCAACAAGAGGATTAGGATTCAAGTAAACTCGAAAATGAATGAAAATTGAACTTATCTCATTAAACTAGAGAGAAAATATTAGTATTGTCTTTCTCCTTCTATTCTCTGCTTGTTGCTTCATCCAATTGAGTTTTTATTATTTCCCAATCAGTTGAAGTAGTTGAACTACTTTCTTTAGTTAAGTCAAATTAACTTAACAAATTAGTTTAGGAGAAATAAATAATAATAATATATAATTAAGGGTCTTAATTAATAATAACTAAATAGGTGGGACCCCTTGTGACTCCCATAAATTCTTTATGTCAATCATCAGATACAAAGTACCAAAAATAACCATTTAGACCATATAACACCCTTGTAACTCTCGTGGATATCATTTAAACTGAATATTAAATATCAACAATAATTTATAGCATATCCCCAAAAATAATATATCCACATTATCCACAAAATATCCAAAAATAAGGCTTGATGTCCAATATATGCTGAAAACGATTAACACTATCCTCATCATTGAAAATCATAAAAATAAGCATTTAAAAACCATCTTTGCTATTTTGCAATGCATATTTCCATTTCTCGTTGTTGTCTCCCTTGGAATTTTATGAAGTAGCATGTGGTTGATTATACCCTTGGGGTTGTATCTCGCTGATCACATGAGAGAAGTCATCTTTTAAATGGAGGTGTGAAGACACAAATTTAGAGGAATCAGTGGATGGACTAGAGGGGGAGTTCATTTCTTTTCCTTTATCTAGCACAAGTTGCAGAATGTCAGTTTTTAATCTCTTGTTAGCGTGCGAGGATTGTACTGGTGAAACAATAGGATAAATTTGAACATTGGGGTTAATTGGTGGTGGTAAAGGCAATGACACAGTGGGCCAACCATGGTGGTGAGAGACATGCTGGTGGACAATTTCTTTCCAACCTTCATTAGTGAGGAATTTGGGTGACAATAACACATGTGGAGGAACGGGAATTCCAGGAAAATTCTAAGGAGGCTGAAATGGGGGTATGTCAGGTCGAGGGTGCAAGATACCATGGCCAACCAAATTAAAAAACCCGGCTTGAAACAACTGGTTCAACTCTTATGGATTGACACTGAAATGAATAGAAAACTAAGGCCTTCTATGGCCTCGCTGCCAGTTACCCCTGCCTATGTTATTTTGGCCAATGTTGACTCTACTGAAAAAACTCATCCTGTAGCAACAATTTGATAGTCATGAAGTTATTAATAAACCACACATGAAATTCTACTTACATAAATTAACAGTTGGCTTTAGAATTTACTACGAGACACATGCAATCCATCCACAACATGTCATTTATTAATTTCCACATGAATAGGGAATTGATAAGGTTCATGGGAAATATGGAGGGCTTCTATTTAGCGAAAAATGATATCATGGAGGGAAATTAATATATGAATATTGTTCAAAACAATCAATAAAAAAATTAATTGTGTATCTAAACAAATCCAGAACATCAGTCCTCAACCTTTCCCATACCACTTCCTTTCATTTCCACACAGACTCCTTTTCAAAATAAATATCACAGAACAATGAATGAATAAGTAAAATTGGGATCGTGAAGGGGTGTATTTAGCGAAAAATGGTAGAATGGCGGGGGGGGGATATCTCATGGATATTGTTCAAATGATACATCAACCATGCCATATATGATATCAATTCACAATCATCTTTCGTACTGTTCAAAATTTTAAAATTTAAACAAAATTATGTTTCCAAAAAACAACCCAAAACTGATGCTTGCTTCACAAAAATGCTCGCTTGCCTTAGAAATGTATTACACAGTAACCAATTTCCCAGAAATAAAATAACCATCATAACAATACTGCCTGTACATAACGGAATTGAAAAATGAACAACATCTCAATCACCACAAGAAATACAACAACAGTCTTGAAGTGGACATGATACAACCATAATATCAAAATCAACAAAGTCCTTAAAACCCACAGAGTCTCGTGAAATTATCAAAAACAATCCTTGTATATAACCATAAGTTTAATCAAACCACAATTCATCAAGATTCCTCATCCTATTACATTTTGGTTCGTAAACTTCATTTGAGTATCATATAACTTATACACAGGTACCTTTTGTAATTACAATAAAACATGGCAAGTTTATATTATAAGAATAATTCGCACAGTGCTATCGACCTTATAAAATTCATATGCACAGACTATGAATTCAAACGAATAAGTGAGTCCAACACTTCCTCCACTCTTGCATAGAAAGTGATCAATCAAAACCTGCGCCCAAATAAAAGAGCACGAACAATGATTTCATCAAATTCTGAGTAAGCAATTCCTTCACAATAGTGCATAAGCTTCAACACAATGGTGGACAATATGTGGCAGAAGGAGGCAGGTTGAAAACCTGAGGGTATAGTCAGATAACATCATGAATAGATTATTCCCATCAAAATATCTCACATTAATACTCACAGAGTAGGGATTATGGCACGAGCGTATTATCCACGAAGACCAACAAACTTAATATGCAGGTAGAATGTCCACAAAAACCCACAGGTAAGAAGCAAAGAGAACACATTATCGAATAGGGAAGAAAACCCAACACAAGGAACCAGAGGAAAAGCGACTTGGGAGTATCCCCAAATACATTCCTTTTCATAGAAAAATTGTGAACAACTACACCGGTAAAAGACAACCATGATTCTTATAGTGATAATGGTCTCAAAACAATCACCACAGGAAACCAAAACTTGAAAATCAACCAACACATAGTCCTAGAATTATAACAACTTTGGAAATACATAGATTGTGAGCAAACAAGAGCCAACTACTGAATTAAAGAGAAAAGAAAATGTTCATGGATGGAAAAGAAAGAAAACCCCATACCAGTCTAAAAGAATGCTTAAGGAGAAAAGACAAGCTTGTATACCTTCTCCACGACTGAGCAAAGCAGAGAAGTAACAACCAACAAAGAAAAATGAAAGAATGATTAGGGTGGCAGGCTCGAGGTGAGTTTGAGTGAAGTGCATTTACTGCACGTCGCTTCGCTCTTCACACTTTCATTCATGGCTAGTATGAGCCAAACCCACTATATATTTCATCACCCTTTAGCATTCAATTCGATTAATGCATCCAACTATACCAAAGTCTCCATATGTTCCAATTTAACAATGCGCCAACCTTTGTCACTATCCCCATTTCACATATAACAATTTGCTAGGGATACAACCAATCTTGCAATTAAACCAATGCGCACAATAATTGTTTAAAAGCTCCAAGGTGACATAACTCAAATATTTTGTTGGGGATAACATATTCCAACATGACTTTCAATTCAAACAATGCATGTACCCTTATCGTATGAAGTCACAACATCACACATATAACTTAAGCATGGAGTTTAGGTCCTATCTCAAAGTAAACTTAACATAATAATACTTGCGAGTGTTATATAAAAACAACACCATTCCCTTTTAAATCATATCTCCCTTATCATCATATTTAATTAATCATTCCAAAATATTTTAAATGCAAATAAATTGTAGGGCTCATCTCAGCCAACTCATAAGCATGTAAAGCATAAATGTTGTTTTTTTCGTCATAATCACACAAGTTTCACCATGGGTCCCACCTATTAGTATATTATTAGATATAGTTAAATAATAAGTCATAAGGTGTTTGCAACCATTTGTAAGCAGGTACTCTATGTTGTGATTTTGAGCATCAACAATAGGCTGTACTAAATAGTAATTTTGTTTCAAAACCAACAAACAAAGTTTTCCAGAAGTTTGAAATTAATTGTGTATCTTTGCCGGATATAATTTCCTTAGGCATGCCATCTAGTCTAAATATCTCTTTCATGAAAATACTGGAAATATCTATTGCCTTTCAAGTTGACTTGATGGGTATGAAGTGAGCAACATGGCTTAGTTTGTCCACAACTATCATGATGGTGTCATTATGTTTAGTTGATATTGGTAATTCTATGATGAAATCCATGGAGATGGTTTCCCACTTCCATTCGGGAATTGGTATAGGATAAAATAGTCATGTTGGGTGTCAGTGCCTTGGCTTGACTTGCTGACATTCTAGGCACTTATCTAAGTAATCAGCTATGTCCGTTTTCAGTCTAGGCCAATAAAATAGTTTCCTAGTGGTCGTGATCATTTTCTGATAACCAGGTTGACCAGTATATGGTCTTTTGTGTAGTTCATCCATTATGAACCTCTTCAATTCGTCACAATTCGGAATATACAATCTACCCTTGTAAGTTAGCAAGCCATCATTAAACATCCGATAGCCTTCGTATTTCAACCCTGTGGGATCTTGCTTTAGGTATGATGTCACGGTCTTGAAAAATGCATCTGTTTCTTATGCACTTTTGACTCTCTCTTTGATGTATGATTCACTGGCGCTTACAACTTCCAAGTGAAATAATTTCATACTTATACTAAGGGCATCATCCACCCTATTCTCCTTTCCTTTGATATGCTTGATTTCAAAATCAAAATCACTAAGGAGAGCCATCCACCTAGCTTGTCTCGCATTGAGTTTTGGTCGGTCAAACAGATATCTCAACCCACTACGGTCTGTCATAAGCACAAATCTTCTACCTAAGAGGTAATGCCTCCACATTTTTAAAGTGTGTACTATAGCAGCCAATTCCATATCATGGGTCGCATAATTGACTTCATGCTCATTCAATTTTATGGATTTGTATAAAATCACATGTCCTTCTTGCATAACGAATCCTCTGAGCCCTTCCTTGCAAGAATATGTACACACAAGGAAGTCCTTGTTTGGGTCTGCAATCTTCAACACAAGCACATTGGTTAGAAGGTATTTCATCTCTTGAAATCTTTCTTCACATTTTGATGTCCAATTGAATTTAAGTCCCTTTTTCTGAAGGGAAGTGATTGGGCAACCAATCCTGGAAACTCCTTTTATGAAGATCCTATAGTACCCTGCTAGGCCCATAAAGAATATAATATCAAACACATCATTTGGGGTAGGCCAATCCATAATAGCTTTGATCTTGTCAGGATCAACTGCCACCCTTTCTTCAGAAATAACATGGCCTAAGTAATGGACTTGTTTATGGAAAAATTCACACTTACTAAACTTATCATATAGTTGATGTTCTCTTAGTACATGGAGCACTAATTTGATATGTTTGTCATGCACATCCCTATTCTTAGAATATATTAGGATATCATCAATGAAAACCAATACAAATTTATCTAAGAATTTACTAAGTACATTATTCATTAAGAACATAAAAGTGGCTAGCGCATTGGTTAGCCCGAATGGCACCACCACAAATTCATAGTGGCCATACCTTGTTCTAAAGGATATTTTTTGGATTTCTTCATCCTTAATTCAGACCTGGTGGTATCCAGATCTCAATTCAATCTTGGAGAAGATTGTAGCACCCCTTAATTGGTAGAACAAGTCATCGATCCTTGGTAAGGGATACTTATTTTTTATGGTCACCTTATTGAGTTGTCTATAATCTATGCACAATCTGAGTGTCCCATCCTTATTTTTCACAAACAAGGCTGGTGCTCCCCATGGAAACACACTAGGCCAAATGTAGCCTTTGTCCCACATATATTTTAGTTGTAGTTTGAGTTCGACTAGCTCTGGTGTACTCATTCTATAGGGTGCTCTAGACATTGGCACCGCTCTTGGTACAAGCTCTATTGAAAAGTCAATGTCCCTTCTTGGAGGTAGACTTGGCACCTCTTCTAGGAATACATATTTTGTCCTCTAGGATGGGTTTTTTTATTCTCAACAACGTTTAGTACTTGTATTGCATACAAGGAACATTCCTTTCTGCAATACTTCTTCACTTGGAGGGATGATATTTGTCTCACTGAGACAAGTTTTTTAATCTCTTGTAGGGTTATCCTTCTCCCTTATACATCTTCAAACTCCAAAGTTTTATTGTAATAGTCTAACTTGGTTTTATGGGAATCCAACCAGTCCATCCCAATCAACAAGTCATAATATCCTAAAGGGAGCATGTTTAGGGTTGCTTGGGTGGGTAATCCATTCATAATTAATTGGCATGCTGGTATGACCTATGTTACCTTTCTTTTGGTTCCAGTGGCTAGTTGTACCAACCATGATTTAAAATGTTTAAATTGTTGCAATTCACATTTCTCAACAGTTTGAGGGGAAACATAACTCAAATTAGAACCATTAAAATGGAAACATGATGGTTGACAATCATACCTTCCATATCCACTACTAAATCTTGGTGGTCAACTTGTCTATTATCCAAGGCTGCATAAATTTGTGGCATGCTCCTAGCCACATCATTTACTGTGGTAGCCTATTGGATGTTGTATACCCTCCTATTGTTCTCTTGCCTATGTGGACAGTCCCTCAACAAATGTTATTCTCCACAACCCCAATATTTCAAGGGTTCTTACTTGGGACTGCTCCGAATGGTTTATTTCCACTATGGGGTGGACATTTTTGTAGATATACACTTCTAGTAGGAAGGCTCATCCTATATATTTTCCCATGGTTCTTAAATCTTGAGGATTTAAACCCCTGCTTCTTGAATCCCGATTTGTTTTTCTTCCTCCAGTCTTTATGGTGTTTTGTCTTAGTCTTGAATTTCTCATAGCAATACCTTGCCTTTCAGATGGTATCTTCTAAATTCGTTAGCTCATCAAAATCAATTTTGTCCCGGTAGGACTGAGGTAGTAAACTAATAAATCATTTCATCTTTACTTTTTCATCCTTTATGTAGGGCACATACTTCATCATATCAATAAATTTGTTGATATATTCATCTATGGTGAGTTGTCCCAACTTGAGTTCATAGAACTCCTTGGTCTTCCCATCAAAGTACTTTTTTGACAGATACTTCTTATTGAAGTATTTCTCAAATTGTTTCCATGACAAGTCCTTCTCGTGGATTCCTTTCATGTTCCTAAGGTCCTCCCACCAAATGGAATCCTTCCCATTCAAGTTGAAAATGGCTATCTGAGCCTTTAAGTTTTCAGAGTAATCATGGACTCTGAAGTACTTCTTCAAGCCGAGTAGCCAAAATTTTGCTTCTTCCCCCTTCTTAATCTCTCCACAGAAGGTGGGTGGTTTGGATTTCTTGAATTCTTCAGGGTCGCGCCTCTTGGAATGTTTCCTCTTCTTTCTTCTCGTCTTGGAATGGGAACTACTTTTTCCACTAGAAGATTCCTTGGAGTGGTCAATATCCTCAGAGGAATCTTCTGGTGAGTGTCTCTTGAATCCATGTTGGGCCTTGCTTAAGGTGCTCCTCCTAGTGTGGCCATTTTCAGGACCATGATTTTGTATCTCAGGTGTTCGGTATTCAGCTCTGAATGCCCCTTTTTCTTTCTATGCATGCATTCCCTGGAGTCCCAAAATGGTGAACTCCCGAGGTGTTGCCACATAGCTCTAACCTTTGGACTTATGACTTGTTCTCGACACTACACCTCAAAACTCCAGAGTCCTAGAGATCTAGACTCCCAAAGGGTCCTCACTAACCTTTGATCGAGCATTCATGTTCCAAAGGGATGACACGCAGCAGGTCCAGGAGTGAGACGTGTCCTTGTCAGGGGGTGACACATGTCACGTTCTAAGGGTATTTTAGGGTCTATAAGAAGTAAAAGTATAGAATACACGTGGAATACAGGATAGAGGTCCATGTCACCCCAGGTGATATCGGCGAGCCATGTCAGTCTGGGACTGGCAGCCTCCAGGGTTCCTAGCTTCACCTACTATTGAACCTCCCATAGCTCCGAAGTCTGAAGTTTCCACCAGTTGTCTCCCAATACCTCTCACATTACATGGTCGAGGTGTGTCCACATATATCCATGAATATATGGTGGAGAGGAATTGCAGAGATAGGGGTAGAATTATGATCCACGTGGTTTGAACTTCCGCAATCCTCCTAGACCGTTGATATGTATATCCGAAAGGATCAACGGTTGGCATCAATTCCACCACGGGAGAGTAGTTTCCATTACGTAACTCAAGAAAGGAAATAAACATTGGGCTATTTGGGACTCCACAATCATCCCTGATCGTATATCTCCATGCCATTTCAAGCATTATTGTCGATCCTCTATAGGAGGTTAGCACCAGTCCACCCTCGCACGTGGTAACATACTAGATACAAAGGAAACTACAGTTGGGTCCCGCATACTCCTCTCGCCAAATGGACCAAGCTGTGAGTGCTAGGTATGATACGTGGTAAGGCTGAGGTGATGCATAGCCCTTCAATGGGTGACATGTGTCACACGTTAATGGGCCTATGGGGTTTGCGAAACACACACATCCAGGTGACACATGGCATGTTACTTGTGGTTCCACGTCACCCTGGGTGAATTCAGGGAGCCACGTCACCCCAGAAAGATGACCCTATAACATCCCTTAGATCTTATGGTGGAGATCTGTCCACATAGATCCATAGATCTACGACCTCCGTTGCTTCGCAACTTCGGCCTTCGGGGGGGTGGCCATGTAAAATTCTCATTTCTCCCAGAGTAGTCAACACCGAATTAAACATGCGGTAGATCCAATGATCAGAGAGGGACCCATAGTGTCCTCAAATCAACACTCCCCAACACTTCATCACTTCATCCTTCGAGGGTTCGACTGTGTAGTCTACAGGTTTTTCCTAGAGTAGGTCAGCGTCGAACTGACCACCATCTAGATCAAATGGTCATGAGTGGTCTTGAATTTCCTTTGGTTCGATGACTCTCATTAATTCATGACTCTGGCATTCAGGAATTTAGGCGTGTAGTTTCCAGCTTCCTCCAAGAGTGCCAAGTCCCCAGACTATAGAATCTAGTGATACTCGTCCTTAACGATGGACAACTAAGATGGATTACGACCTTTGTCACTCTGGCGATGTACCTTTTCACCAACAGGGAAAAACCTTAGGAAGATACTAGATCCGTGGACACATGTCCTAGTTGATGGATGGTTAAGCGATGTTCTCAATGGATTCCACAGATCAACAACGGAAAAGGATCCTGAAGGATCTGAGGATCGGCGATCCACAATACTTCGCAACTCCTGCCTTCAAATGTTTTGGTGTACGACACCTTTGTTCTCCAGAAGCAATCAATGTCAGGATGAATACAACATAGATCTGATGGTGGGAATAATCTTTATCCATTCTCAGATCTACGAGCCACGTTGCTTCGTGACTCTGTCATTCATGATTTTTGGTGGTTGTGAATTTTTATCATCCTCGAGCTTCGAGCTTCCAGAGTCCCGAAGCCAGTAATAGCTAGCTCCTTTCAGACTAGCGCAAGGTTCCCAGACCTTGGTCATATGGATCCTCTAATGAATATTGGGCTATAATATCTACTCTTAGCTGAGATTTGGTTAAGGTCGCAACACACCCAAAACTCTGAACTCCTGAAATTCCGAAGCTAGAAAGGCTTATCTCCTTTCGGCTAGCGCAAGGTTCCCAAACCTTGTTCATATGGGTCCTTTGGAAATTATTGTCGGATAAGCGCTAATCCATTTAGTTGAAAATGGGTTAAATACATGGGAATGATCCCTCAGTCCGATGGGTGAAATATTTGAAGGAGGCATCCTCCTTCCACAGGGTTTGAACTTGGAAATTTCTCGTGAGGGGGAGTGTTTTAGAGACCGACACTATTACAGGCTTACATCTTACGACTCTAATTTCTCAGCTAAGTAAAGTATATGTCTATTTAAAATCACGAGTTCATAGATAGATAATTCATATATCTAACTTAACCATTCAACATCAAACTTAGTCATAGACACATAAATATATTCAATCACTACTCCTATTTGAGTACACAGATTATAAAGATACTTATCAGAAAACTAGATTTCATGAAGCGACTGTTGAAAGGGGTGCTTATTTCCACCCAACCATAGGCACAACCACTCCTTATGGATTTTCTGTCGGCCACCCCCCAAATATACCATGGTGCTATGATAGAGGCTCTTTCTTCTTTCTCAACAATAGTCAGGGATGAAGGTTCCCCTCCTCGTCCCACAAGATCCTGGCAATGGGTTTTCTCTCTACCAAGAAAGGAGGTCTTCCCAAGAAATTCCACAGTCACTCACCCACCTTGTTTATCATTTTGTAATGAAAAACCTTGCCAACAACATCTTATGCTCAAAATGAGCTTATTCCACAGTTCTTTCTCAAACCAGAGTGTTGTAACCGCTGTTTTTATCTTCTCGAGATTGCTCTTGCGACTCTACTCTCTTCACAGATCACTTGCTCCTCTCTTTTTGCCTCTACCCATGAATTACCTCTTCCTTGCATTTCTCAGCAAGTTTGTGTGGGTCCAAATCCCCAGACTCATGGACAGGTTTGGAGTCTTACAAATGGGTACTCTTCCCGATCTCCTCATTAACTCTTGAGGAGGACTCTCCCAACTACCATGTTGATTGGTAATTCATTATGTGGGTGAGAGGATTGTTCTGAGTTATTAATTCAAGTAGGGTACTATTTTGGTGGGGGTCATCTCAACCATTCCTGGTTCCCCTCACCGTCTTTCTCATAGTGTCCATGGTTTATCTTGGAAACCACCACCCCCCCCTGTTTCAACAGTTATGCAACACTTACCTATTTTCTATTAATAACAAGAAATAAATACATTGACCCTTTTATACAAAGGTTCATCAAATCAAATATTCACACATATCTAGTCCGCCATAGTCACTAGGAAAATTATAGTTATATTTACAAAATGGGGGAAACATGGGTATTACAGGAAGTCACACCACTTCCAAGTATCTTTCTTTCTCTTTTTAGTGTTCTTCTTTTCTTGCAGCCTAGATTGGTTGTCATGAGGATATCCTTCTTTTCTCTGTTCTTTGTTCTATGGGTTGGGGCTTCCCTTTACTTTCTTCTGATGTGAGGGGTCCTAGGCCCAAATTGTCACGTCTTTTGTTTAATATTTTTCTCGATTTTGATAGCATATCGATATGTCACGCCCAAGGCTGAGATGTCCAAAAACTTCATTTCGTCTTGGATGTATCTATGCATAACACCACGATACTTGAGAACCATATTTCTCTCATAATATTTGATACTTGACTTGGTGCGCAAGGTATGGAAGATATTTTTGAACTCTGGGATTGTTTGGTCTATTTCCTATCCCAATGTGGTCCATTTTTTATACAACTCGTCATAAATTATGACAAGGTAGTATTGTTCCTTGATAGCATCCCCGAAGGACTCTTAGGTGATCATGACTATAAATAATGAGGGTTCCTTTGTTTCCTTTTTCTCACAGAAAGTCTCCTACCAATATTTGACATGGGGAACGTCTTTGAGGAGAGGAAATGTAATATGTTCCCTATTCCAAAAGTTATGGACAGAAAAATACCCTTCTAGTAGATTCAACTATTTGTCTACAACATCTGCGTCTATCTGACCTTCAAATATGGGAATATCAAATTTGATTTGTACCTTGAAGGGGGCGGCGCATGTTGGTAGTTGAAGGATTTGCGCAAAAATATCCATCACTTCATTCCTATGTTGCATGAGGGTTTCCTCGAGAAACATTTTGAAAGGATATCCTATCCCAACATATTTCTTTTCTCCCACCATGAGAGGTCACTTGGGCATGTGAGATATTTTTTCCTCAAGAGAAACAATCTTGAGACCCAATTCTTGGTTCCCTGACCTCATCGAGGACATGCATTAAGAACGACAAATAGAAGACCTCTCTGATACCACTGATCCAGATTTTATGAGTAGAACGAAATGAATAAATATTATTATTATTATTAACACATAAACGCAAGGATAACAGAGATACTGTAAAATTGGTTTCTATTCAATAAGAAAATGTGTTGAAACTATAAAATGCAACATAAAACAAGTTTACTAGAATGGTGGCGGCTTATCTCTGAGAAGAGATGTGATGGTTGCAATGATTCATAAGAAGATGGTTATAATGAGTCTCTCCAAGACTTTTTACAATAAACAGGGATTCCAAAACCCTAGACACCCAAAAACCTAACCCTAGGCGATGAAGCGCCAAAAGTCATGTGGGCCCTATTGGGGTAAGTTAGTAGATCAACTTCTCGAGGTTGTAACTTTTGCATACGATCTTTGTTTTAGGCACACGATATCTCGTTGGAAAGGTCTATATAAGGCCTACACATGTTGTTGTCAGAATCTAACTTTGTATATAATCTAATTTTGGCGAGCCCTAAAAACGATTTTTAGGGCTTCAAAATGGCCTCAGAAGTCAGGGACCTATAAACTAGAACAAAACCGCCAAATTGGAAAAATGCCAAAATGAGCTAGTTGGAATAGGTGGGAGGACACCAAAATCCATATAGATCACAAATAGATTCCTTCATAGAGTTTGGTAATGATATAGGGAAGAGAATCTCATGATTACAACCTAACCTTAGGATTCAAAATTTGTCAAGAAGTTTCAAGAAATTCCTACCATCATTTTTGAGGCTACTCTAACTAAGAGATTTAGAGATCTTCTAACCATCTCTCAAATTGATGAAAACTTGGATTACCAATATTTAAGGTTTTTTTATCCAATTAAGGATTCATATAGATCAAATCCCTCTATTATTAGTAGAGGGATCACACTCCTCTACTATTATTAGTTACCTTCCAAATTAATGAAGTACATGAATATAGGCACTTTGTCTAGTTTTCCTTGAAAATATAAAATGAACAATGGAGAATCCCTCTAGATCCTCTCATCCTCATTTAGAGATATTATTGGAAGCTCTTGAGAAGAAGTGTACCCCAATATAAATTAAATGGTGGATATATCATTATATATATAATTGAGTATATTTGAGATCATTTCTACCTAAACCATCGATTTGTAACCATTTGATTGTCCTTCAACTACACCCATCCTCAATCATTCCTCTCTTCCTAGTTATATTCATTTAAGTGTGTAGCCTAAACCTTGGAGAACCCTCTCTCCTCCTCTTTGATACTTTTCATATATCTACCTCATGAATATCTAATGATCCATTACATTATTATGTTTTCCTTCAATTGATGTATTAAAACCCTTAACATGAAGATATGTATCTATAAGGAGTTAGAAAATATATAATGAATCAAGATGGAGTAACAGTGTTAATTCAACGAGCTATATGGCGGAGGCCTCCTCTGTAGCTCCGCGCGCCTCTACGCGAGAGCTCGGCCCTCACCCAAGCTCTCCCTCCAGGTGCTCCTCCGTTAGACACTCGGGCGACCCCTTCATCTCCCTGTCTGGAGCTCCTCCCTCCTCCGTTCAGCCGTCTCCAGCAGCAGTGATAGGATCATCCTCAACTGCACTGTTGATATCCTCTCCGACCTCCTTCAAAGACATGGTCTAAGGCCGCTCTTCTGGATTTTCCCATGTGGTCTGTGAAGCACCAGATCCAGTGATCCCTATTCCTCAGGAAGCGACGGATCGGGAAGGTTTTTTTAGATCTAATGATTTTTTTTGCAGGTTTAATGGCTTATGGCCTCGCTTGGCGGATCTTCATTCTTGGATTGCTTCAGAATGGACTCCTCTCCTCGATTTCGAAGCTCATGTTCACCCGTGTGTAAAAGGTTTCTTCGTAGTGATTTTTTCCTCTGCTAAGGATAGAGATTTGATCTACAGTTCTGGGCCTTGGTTCTGGGGTAGGTCGGGTCTGTCTATGCAGCTCTGGACCCCTTCTTTCGAACCCTCCTCAGCTTCCATCCCTACGGCTCCCATGTGGGTAAGGCTCCCTGGTTTACCCATTCATTTTTTGGGCGACTCCTCTCTTAGCCATATTGGAAATGCTCTGGGAAAGTTTCATAGTAGCAGTCTGGAAACTAAATGTGGCTTCACTACCTATGCACGGATCTATGTAGAGATGGATTTCAGTAAAGGATTCCCAGCGCAAATCACTCTTCAAGGGATTAATTATTCTTGGATGCAGAAGCTCGACTATGAGAATCTTCATTTCAGGTGCAGAAGTTGTCTTGAAACAAGGCACTTAGCCAACAAATGTCAGAAACTCCCTGAGAAAAAGAAGAACTCAAAGATCCAACGCAAACCCACATGGTGGGTAGGAGCTCTTCCTGAGCATCAAAGTATAGAACCAACTAATGATATCTCTAGCGAGGAAGATACAGAGATAGTACCACAGAAAACAGAACAAGTCACCTCTGTTCAAGAGCAAGAGCCCCCTTCCCCTAAAAAGCCCATGGGGAAGGCCCAGGTAGAAACTGATCCAACCAAATTGCCAGGAACTTCTCAACTCAAACACCAGATCTCAAGCTGGGCTGACTTAGCAGATGAAGAAGGCCCTGACTTAACTGATGAAGAAGGCCCCCCAAGTCTGAAGGAAAGCCAATCTCTTCAAAGCAAAGAATGGGAGACCATGCCAAAAAGGAAAAAAAAAACCTTCAAGTCAGAAAGGATGTAATCACCCGCAGTCGAACCGGGTCACTGAAATAGTTGGGTTTCCCAAGCTCACAAGTTATTTCTGTTTTAGCTCACTTAGGATTGGCCCTATGATTTTCCAAGAATCTTTCAGCTGAAACACAGTGCTGGAACAGATGCTGAAACACAGTGCTGGAAAAGATGTTGAAACACAGTGCTGGAACATATGTTGAAACACAGTGTTGGAATCTGAAACAGTGTTGGAACATATGCTAAAACACCGCTGTAACAATGCTGAAATAGTGCTGAGACACATGCTGAAACAGTGTTGAGACTTATGCTGAAACAGTGACTGGAGTTTCGTAGAAGGTGTACAGGAACTAGTTCAGCTCATAAGTCTTTAGCTATAGAAGTAGAATGGTTCAGAAAGATAGGCCCGAAGAAATTTGAGGCCATTTTGTAATCGAATCTGTGGCTAGTCCACCCCATTAATATAATCCATAACCATTTCTGTAAAAAAAAAAAAAAACAGTGTTAATTCACAATCATAGTATGAAAATAGTGTTTTGACAAGACACCAACATGAGAAATAATGACATGAAATTTATTCAAAATATCATTTGGAAAAAAGTGAATCAAATTAGTATATATGACAAAGGTTTTTCTAGAGGAATATGCACTCTCTCAAACCCATAGGAATTGGATCTACTAGATGAGGTAATATTCCACACTAGTTTTTCAATATCTTTGAAGACTTATTTATAGTTATATTCATGAGAATATTTAATATTTATACACCTAAGAACATGTAGAGGAAACAATAGTGTTGGGAGTCCCAAAAAAAATTCAAGGATGAACTACTAGATGAAGGTGTTAGCACCATAATTTTCATAGCTAGAGTTAGAGGTTTGTCCAAAGTTTTCAAAGTCATTCCATGATCTTGGGAAAATCAAGGTATTCCTAGATGAGTCATAGTTCATGTGTCAAGGTTTATGAGGTCAGTAATCAAATAAAGAATGAATTGAAATGTTAGTAAGGTGTCTAGCCATAATTTGGTTTAAAGGGTGTATTTTCTTTTTCATAAAACACCATCATAAAAAGCAAAGAGTCAAGAGTGTAAAGTCCACCATGTTCAATTTGTAATGGTCCACTTTCCTAAGTCTTGAATCACATTAAAAAGTGGGAAATTTTGTGCTAAGGTCGAGTCATAGGTTAGGGTGAATTTCATGTCAAAAGGTATGATGGTTCATCGTCACCTTTCATGAGGTCAGAGAAGGAAAAATCATGACACTCCATGTCATTTGTATCATTGCAAACTTCAAAAGTGTACCTGTTGCGCAAGTTTGTTGCACAAATCCCTAACTTGCCTTTAAACATCTTGTCACTATGGATAACCACTTCCCTTTTCAAAAAAAATTCCCTTATCCATTCGAGCGTGAATATTGGCCACCTTTTGTTTTTCTCCATCACCTCTAAGACCTACACGTCGTCCATAGCCTCTATTGGCACAGGGGCAGGCCCAGGGTTTAGCTCTAACAGTGCACCAACAAGCCCTAACTACTGGCCCTTTCAGCAACACCTGCGTAGCAGATGCAGTCTCACCCGAAGTAGCAATAGGGGGTTGCAGGACACATGTGTATACAATCAGAGGAAATGCAAAGTGGGTCCAAAACAACAACAACACAACATCTAGATATCGTTTACCAACTCAAACCTACTTATCATAGTTATATATTAGATCTAATACAATGATGCAATAACAGAGTAATCAGAAGGCAAAAGAACACAACATCAATCCCATAGAACAAAAAGATATACGTGGTTCACCCTCTCCCTAGGGTTACATCCATAGAACTGTGTTTATTGATATTATAGGAAAACATACAGTTCTATCTGCACTCTTATCTTGCGGATCTCTCTCTTGATCTCTCTCTTTCTCTCCCCTCCCTACGCACCCAGCTGCAGGGTTAATCTTCACACCCAGTTGAATATCTTACAACACAGACTCTCTTTCAACATAATACTTCTCTCTCTCAACAACAATAATCACTCATTACATCATCGAATCCATCCTAGTTCCTCTTAACCTTTATTTATACATTACAATGACTCTCAGACAACCTTAGGATGAAACCTAGGTGTCAAAACCCTAGGTCAACTTGACCCGCATTTTGAGGTCTTTGCAACCTGTCTTTCCTTCTTTCCTATGAGGTGCTCAAAGCACTCATTGATTGATTTTGCTGCTTGATGAGTTTTCCACGATCCATATTCCTTGTTGATATATCTTCCTCGATCTTCTCATTCAAAGGCTCACGTTATCTTACTTCTCTCCTTCTTTTCTGCTTCTTTGGCCACTTCGACCCAATCTCAGTCAATGTGCTTTCCGCACAATTCGTACTTCACGCTTATTTCCTTAATATTTTCTTCCATCCATAGCCAAGGGCCAATATGCCCCCAACACTCACATGTGACTCATCCCAAGGCACTTCAAGTCCAAATCTTCAGTTTCACTTCGACTTCAGACTACGCAGGGCAGCCTGTTCTTTCAATTCTATCTCTTTCTTCCATTTGAAAACTGTCTTTTTTGTGTCTGGCACCTAGTTTCAACTGCACCTGGTACCTATACCCTCTCCTTATGCTTTTAATGAGAGTTGTGAGGAAGTTGGTTTTCATAGTACAATTTCAATTGGCTCCCATTCACTAAACCTTCCTTCACTCTCCATTCAATGTCTTGAACTGCGTAGCTCCTCCTTCTGTAACATAGGTGACCTCAAATGGCCCAAGACAATGTGTTCTAAACTTCCCTAGATTCTTCATGAACTTGTTGTCATATACCAATTTGAGATCTCCTTGCTTAAACACTTTCTTCTTGATATGTCTATCATGGTAGGCCTTTTCTCGTTCCTTCTGTACATGCTGATGAAATCCTGCAATAAATCAATCTTCTTCTAGTTCCACCAACTACATGAGACTCTCTTGAATAGTGCCAGTGTCATCCATATCTGTGAATTCTTTAATTCTGATACTAGGAACCAAATATTCCATAGGGACAACTGCTTCTAGACCATAAACCAACTTAAAGGGAGTCTGCATTGTCAGCTTATTGCAAGTAGTTCTATAGGCCCATAGCACTGTTGGTACTCTCAGATCCTAATCATCCATGTTCACACTGCAAATCTTCGTTAGCACTATCTCCAAGATCTTGTTGAAAGCTTCAACTATCCCATTCACTTGTGGATGGTAAGGAGTACTCTTTTTATGGTGGACTTCAAATTCCTAATTCAAAGCTTCGATAGTCTCATTAATAAAGTGTGTACCTTGATCGCTCATCAGGGTCTTCATGAATCCAAACCTGGTTATGACATCATCAAATATAAATCGTGCATCTATAGTTGCACTACAGTCCTTCACTGCTCTTGCTTCTACCCATATGGTCAAATACTCTGTCGCAGTGATGATGTATCTAGCTCCTGTTCACTTTCCTGGTGGATTGATAGGTCCCACGAAATAAATAGCCCATTTCTCAAATGCCTGTAAGGTCAGGTGTGATTCTAAAGTCATCTCATCTCTTCTGGAAGGTTTCCAAACTCTTTGGCATACATCGCAGGCTTTATAGTATTCCTTAGCATCTTTATGTAAAGTAGGCCACCAGAGGCCAGCTCTAAGAACCTTCTACATTGTTTCTTTTCCTGTGTAGTGTCCTCCTCTGATTCCTTCATGTTCTTCTACTAGAATCAATGGTATTTCCGCCTCCAAAACACATCTCCTCAATATCTCATCAGGTCCCATCTTGTATAGCTATCCATCTATAAGTGAAAAATCTGTAGCACGAACTACCAGTTGTTTCTTCTGAATGATTGTATATTCGTGAGGTGTCATTCCTGTTGATAGGAACTGAACTATCTCGTCGAAGTGATCATCAACCCTTCTGATGGCCAACAACTATGAATCTGGTAGTGTATCCTCCAAACTAGTAGGTTCCTCTCCATGCTCCAACCTAGACAAGTGGTTAGGTCCCTTGTTCATTCTTCCTGGCTTGACCACAATCTCAAAGTCATATTCCTGGAATAACAGTATCCATCTGCATATTCTTCGCCCCAACACTGGCTTGTTGACTAGGTATTTCAATGTAGAGTGATCAGTGAACATATTAAAGTGTCCTCCCAATAAGTAGTGTTGAAACTTTTGCAATGCGTACACCATGGATAAACCTTCTCTCTCAATGGTAGTGAAGTTTATCTCAGTTGTATATAACTTCTTGCTAGCAAAGGATAATAGATGGTCAATATCTCTTGCTCCTAGTTCTGGTAACATTTCTCCTAGTGCAATAGATGAAGCATCGACATGCACATGAAATTCCTTGCTCCAATCTGGCAAAAACAGAATAGGCGCAGTGACCATTTTTTGTTTCAGTGTGTCGAAGCTCTACTGTCATTCTTCTTTCCATTGAAATTGAGCATCTTTCTTTAATAAATTCTTCATAGATGTTGTAATCTTTGCATAGCCTTTAATGAACTTTTTGTAGTATCCAATATGTCCCAGTGCAGTGCATAGTTGTCTAACCGAAGTAGGGGGAGGTATATCAAGAATAATGGAAATCTTGGACAGATCTACCAACAACCCCTGCTTACACACAATATGCCCTAGCAACACTCCAAAGGGTGAAAATAATATGCACTTCTTCAGGTTCAAGTCAATCTGACGTTGACTACACTTATCCAACATTAGTCTTAAACATTCAATATGGTTTTGCAATAAGCTAAAAATAGTCCAATCATCAAAATATGGTTCCAAAAATTTATGTAAAAACTCCTTGAATGCTTCGACCACCACCCTAGAAAAGATAGTTGGTGCATTCTTCAATCCAAAAGGCATCACTATGTATTGGTAGGATCCCCATTCTGTTGCAAATGTGGTCTTGTAGTGATCTTCCTTGGAAATCTCGATCTGCTAATAACCTGAAAATCCATCTGTGAAGGAGTAAACTTCTTGACCTCCTACATTATCTAACACTTCATCTGTGAAAGGTGTATGGAATGGGACATGAAAATAGGTGTCATTCAGCTTCCTAGTATCTACACAGATCCTGATCTCTCATGTCTTCTTATCTTGTACCACCATAGGGATAATGCATTCTGACTCTTCAACAGGTTCTATGATTCCTGATTCCAACATCCTATCTAATTCAATCTTCACTTTCTGCTTATATTTGGGATTCAATCTATAGGGTCATTGTTTAACTGGATTGGAATCTGTCTTCAAGGGGATATTCATCTCTCCCATGGGCCCTTTAATTCCCTTCATATCAGTGAACTTGTTTGGGAACAAGTCCTGGTATTCATGCAGTAGTTTTGTGATATTATCAATGGTGGCATCATCTAAGTAATCTCCAACATTAGCAAGCTTAGGTGCTTGCTCTGTTCTAATATTAACTTTCTTGATATTGATCGGTTGTCCAATGAAAGGTAGTTTGACTCTCGGTCCTTCAACGTCTCTCTATCCTTCTGTTTCTGTAATGTTCACATTCCTAGGATCATCATCTTCATCAATATTGATATTGTAACATCCTTGCAATTTCTGAAGAGGTGCAGTCCATTTATTCTCTTCTTGCTCGATAGGGAAGTTAGGTGCCTCATCAAAGACTTTATGTCTTACAACTTGTAGAGATTGATCTACTGAAGGGTACTGGATTTCAAATAAAAATGTAACTACAAAGTTCTGAGTCATACCATACCAATCTGAAGTGGTGAGGCGCAGTTCTACTTGAAGATACCAATTGATAGGCGTCGTGTCCAGAGTGTTGATTAAATTATGCACCCACTATTATTGAGGAATGTTTCTCTAGGTCTCCTCACAACCTCTCACATGCTACTTCAGAAAAATTTGACCTATGTATCAAACTTCTCATCCTTCTACTTGTTCTAAAAAGTGCACTGCCATCAAAGTGCGACATTGCAGCAAGTCCGCGATGTTCTTTTTATGTGTCCCCCACCATCTTGCTGGTGTTTCTTTCAAAGCCTCATCCAATGCCAAAAATCTTTGTTGTACTGGTACAATTTCTTCAAAATCTGATAAAAATGTTTCTATTTGATTAAAACCATCAAATGTGGGCAGATTGCTTACTTCTGTGCCAATCCAGAAAACTTCCCTGGTCAATCTAGCACACCTCCGCGCAAAAAATTTATACATTTTGTTCTGCCAATTCTCCAATGCTTCTTCTGAGTCTGATGAGCATGTGATGTCACTTCTCTAGATTAAATTCCCATCTATTGTAGGGTTAATTTAATCCTATTGTGTCGCTGTCAATTTATATATATTCTCTAGCTCATATGCGCGGTCTTCTTCTCTGATGGGTTCTGTGTATCTTCGACCTTCATCAGGATCCAGACGTGCAATGACCCTCCATCACCTTCAAATGTCATTCTTCTTTTCTTTAAGTCAACAACAGTGGAATTGTTGAAATCCCAATCAATTCCTAACAACGCAGGATAAGGAAAGCTATCATCAACTATCTCAATCACCTCGAAGTCCACAAATTTCCTTACCCCGTCGATGTCCACAGGGACATGCTCCAGTCTCCCAAAGGGGCTTACTGCCTGCTAATTATCCATCCTAAGCCTGATAGGGGAATAAATTAACTTAGGTTTTCCCATCAGAGCCTAGGTCTGCTTTGTCATAACATTGACTTGTGATCCTAAGTCGAGGACCACATAATCTATATAATAATCTCCAATATGAGCATTAATGTGTATTTCCTTATTTGTCCTTCTCTTTTTGGATACTTGATTTACTGCTCTATTCAGCAGAGGGTCTACCTTCCCTGGTTCATACTATCGTATCAAGCGTTGTAGTTCTTGTATGGAGCTTTGATCCTTAATCAAATCAATGAACGTATACAAGAAACTAACAAGATTGCTTACCTCTTTTCCTTCTCCCGGTGATGCAGATTGATCGAATTCCAAAGGCATCCCACATTCTCTCACTTCTGGTTGTTCCTTTGATGAAGAAGCATGATCTCTTCCAAAATCTCTTCTTGCCTCTTAAAATATCTTCTTTTCTTTCCTCAGATCAAACTCTGGTGTCTTCTCTGTATCTCTTCTGACTCCTGATTCTTTTGTAGTCTTTGTTGGATTCACCCAGTCTTCTCCTATAGCAACACCTCCTCTAGTGATAACAAGGAATCTAGGATCCTCTCTACGAGGTTCTACTGAGATTAATTGTACTTTTGGGTTTTCACCTCGTCTCTCTTGAAGTTTGGCTAACAACACATGACAATCTTCAATAACATGTTCAAATGAGTTGCAGTAGCTGTAAGTGGTACAAGGGTTCTGTCAGTCCCTTGCCAAATGTCCTGGTTGGGCACAATTATAACAAATGATATGACCTTGACGTAGACCCATACCTCCTCCTCTTCCTCTTCCTATGAATCCACCGCAAGGGTTGAATTTTCCTCTTCCTAGGGAGTTAAACTGCGTAGTATTTCCTTCCTGTTGTACTTCACCTTGAATTTTATGTGTCTCTTGATCTTTCATGCAAGAGGTCATAAGCCCTACAATCTTTCTCATCATGCCCCAAATATTTACATAATGTGTAGTAAATGTTGGTGGGTTTCTGGACATTCTTTTGCATGTAATAACATTCACCATGGCGATGTCGATTTCTACATACCTTTCACCAAGGTAGAGTAACCTGCTTCAAAGGGCTTGGAGCTCCTGAAGCCAAGTAATCATCAAATAGAGGACAATCCTCCTTGTTGTGGACATCTCATTTGCATATGATACACCATATATCTTCTCTTTTATCTTTTCCCTTATCCTTCTTCATATCTTCGAACTGCAATGATAAGCTAGTTAGATGACTGAAAATTTGACTCATACCTGAGTTGGACTCTCCCATAGGGGTTGATTCTAGTTTCATGGAAATCTCCAACACCTCAGCCTGTGAAACGATCTTCTATTGCATCAGAGGGACTCTGATGTGTGGCAAGAGGGAAACAATGAACCATTCTTTATTCTGTTCATCTGGAATCTGAAAACTCAAATGACCTGTCAAGGTCTTAAACCTCTGATCAAACTCCCAAATAGGTTCAGCTACTTTCTGCTTGATTTCTTTCATCTTTGTAATTCACTATGATTCCGACTTGGGTTTCTTGAATTCAACAATCAACGCAGTCTTAATGTCATTTAGTGGTTTCGACTGTGCAACCCCTTCGACAAATCTCATGTACCAACTCAGTGCGCGGTCTCTCAGGGTGGTACTAAACTGAGCTCTCTTAACAGCTTCGTCAATGACATTCCTAATACTCCATACAACTTCTCATAAGAAACAACGTTGATCATGATCTTCAGATCCATCTCCCCTAAATGATTTAAACTCACCTCATCTGCCATAGATCTTCCTAGGTTTATTGACTGAGTATGCATTGAACCACTTGTACCAGTGCTCTGATAACTTTGGTTACTCTAGTTACTTAATGCTGCTAAAACAATAGGAGGAGTAATAGTACTTACTTCAATAGTCTGCACAGTTCCTGAAGTTTCTGACTCTTCTCGGTGAGGTTCTTCAGTATTCCCTTCTTCTACCCTAGTAGACTCTGAATGTTCCTCGTTTAGTAACTCTTCGTCTTCTCCACTATAGAACCCTTCTTCCTATGTTGTTGGTTCGTGATTTTGCTCAAACAATTTCACTAGAGGAACTTCTCTAAATGATATCCCACTCTATGTGTGTCCAACCTCTGTGTCGCTATCGAAGTTTGAGTTATTGAACATTATCTCTTCAGTCTGACCGATTATTTTATATTCAATATGTTTTTCTCATGCAATGGCATCTTGATCTTCAACTTCAGAAAATGTAAAAATTTTCCTCTAGGTCCCTTAAAGAAATATCTCTCTGCTTGCCTATATGATTCTACTATGTCAATAGAAAACTTAGTAATGTACCCTCCAATGGTACTATCAAATCAATGATTGAATGCTCTTGACATGACGTTATCAACTCTCTTGACCTTCTTGATCAACGTCGACATCCAAACCAGAGGTAGTCTGAGTCCGATTTCAAATTGGGTATCTGCTAATCTAGATAGCCACTTGTATAGCTCCTTATGAATTCCTCCAAACAAAATATCATGTATATAGGTAAAGATATACTTTCCCAACCAATCCTCTGTACTAAGATTAGATTTCTTGTTCTGGGATTCTGCAAAGTACTTCTCTTGTTCTTTTATCCACTTCTAAATCTCTGTCTTTGATAGAAACCACCTTGACATTCCCTCAAGAAGATCCCGGTCTCGACAACGGAACCATTTGTTAGCACAAGGGTAGACCCAGGGTTAATCTCTAACAGTGCACCAACAAGCCCTAACTACTGGCCCTTTCAGCAACACCTGCGAAGCAGATGCAGTCTCACCCGAAGTAGCAATAGGGGGTTGCAGGACACAGGTGTCTACAACCAGAGGAAATGAAAAGTGGGTCCAAAACAATAGCAACACAACATATAGATATCGTTTACCAACTCAAACCTACTTTGCACAGTTATATCTCAGATCTAACACAATGATGCAATAACAGATTAATCAGAAGGAAAAATAACACAACATCAATCCCACAGAACAACAAGATATACGTGGTTCACCCTCTCCCTAGGGATACATCCACATAACTGTGTTTCTTGATATTATAGGAAAACATACACTTTTATTTGCGCTCTTAGCTTGTAGATCTCTCTCTTTCTCTCCCCTCCCTATGCACCTAGCTGCAGGGTTGATCTTTGCACCTATTTGAAGATATTACAACACAGACTCTCTTTCAATAGAATACTTCTCTCTCTCAACAACAATAATCGCTCATTACATCATCGAACCCATCCTAGGTCCTCTTGACCTTTATTTATACATTACAGTGAATCTTGAACAACCTTAGGCCGAAACTTACGTGTCAAAACCCTAAAATGACAAAACCCTAGGTGTCTAAAACCCTAGGTCAACTTGACCCGCGTTTTCAGGGCTTCACCAGCGTGTCTTTCCTTCTTTCCCACGAGGTGCTCCAAGAACTCGTTGATGTATTTTTCCGCTTGCTGGGTTGTCCACGATCCATCTTCCTTGTTGATATGTCTTCCTCAATCTTCTTGTTCAATGACTCACTTTCTCTTACTTCGTTCCTTCTTTTCTACTTCTTTGACTCAGTCAATGTGATTTGTGGGCAGTTCGTACTTCACTCTTCTTTCCTTAATATTCGCTTCCTTCCATAACCAAGGGCCAACAGCCTCTCCAGCAAGCTCCAAATCTCTCTGCTATGCAAACCCTGTGTGTTGATATTCGCTACACAAAGCTTTCACTATGTGTTTTCCTGCACATTATCCATTTGTTTCAATCACTTTTCAAGATCTTTTCTTGGAGCCCATTGCAAGTTAGCCTCTGAAAAAACAATTCTTTTCACATAACCATATTTACTTCATTTGATCTAAACCCTAGACATCCTTGTTGTTGCACCAAGTTTCCTGTTGTTTTTCATTATTGTGTCGAGTTTCCTGTTGTTGTTCGTTTGTTGCGTAAAGTTTTATGTTGCTACCCATTGTTGCGCACATCGCAAATGTCACTATTCTCGTTTGTTGCACATAGATTATTTCTCTCGTTTGTTGTGCATAGGTTACTATTCCCATTTTCGCTGCACAAAGGTTATTACAATCTATTGTTGCACACCTGGAGTTCACATAGGGTTGAAATATATCAACATCATGACAACTCCTGAACAAAAAATAAATAATGTAAGAAGCGGGGAAATCGTGAGGTTTGATCAACAGGGTTTAAATTTGGTAAATGAAAACCCAACGATCAGAGCATCCTTTGAACAAGTGGTTTGTATCAGGTTTTGTGAAACTCTCTAGGGGTACAACTGACAGGTGGCGAGGGAGTTTGCAGAGAATTTAGATGGCACTGGGAGTAAAGTGGGAAACCTCCAATTGCAAGTTTCAAAAGACAGTGTCACAACTGCAACAAAAATTCTTGCCCATGGAGAGCAATTGTTCAAAAATATGCAGTTAGATCTGTCTCACTATCATTATTTTCTGAAGCCTAAATTTAGAAATTCTAAATTTGTCACTACCATACTCAGATAGTTTTTATTGAAAATTCAAAGTGATTTGTTGAGGGTTATCCAGAAGTTTTTTACATGTGAAGGGAGATTTGTCAAAGTTCATCGATATCACATCAAGCTCTTAATGCATTTCACTGGTAAGAAGCCTTTGAATCTACCATTTTATCTCTTAAGAAGCCTTAGAAAGATGGTTGACAAAGTACAACTGAGAAAAGAGCAAGGAGATGCTATCCTTTTTCAATTTTCTTTGATCAAATTGTTGGTATTAGAGGAATTGAGAAAGAGAAATCAAGACTGGGAGTCTGTTGTTGGGAAAAATACCTTACGGACTAGCAAACTAGGGTCAGACTTGCATGCAGATATTGACCGTAAAGAAATGACTTTTTAACCTACCACCCAAAACTTAAACCCCTCTTTCACGATACATGCATGGAAAGGAACTACTAACCTTTTTACTGATGTTTGGTGTACATCCTCCGTTGCGCTTTTCCCACTTACTTGCGTTGCTCCTTCCAAAGTTAGCCTGCAATCAAGACAAAACACTACGCATGCATTCTACTTTTCTACTTGAGGGTTAGAAATTAAGCATAAATTACACAAATCATAGATAACTCACGCATTGGGACGGGAAAATTATTCTTTTATTATTTTCAAAATGAATCAACTTACAATCAAAGTCGAGACCGACCACCGCTCCTTGATCCTGATCCTGGGCTCCTCCTCTTCTTTTGTCCTCCAACTGCTTTGCGTTAGTTCTCCTTAGGCTTGAAAAATGCTAAAGGGCTGGGACAAATGGATTCGGCAAATGGGCAGAGTTTTTTCGCTATAATTTTCCTCTTCCAAATAGTTCCCCTACCCCTTCTTTTATAGGCTAGAAGGAGCTAGGGTTTTGGACGAACTCTCGGCCATGCATGGCTAGGAGTTTCAGTTAACTGACCCATATCTTTTTGTCCCGTCGGCAACTTTCCTATTTTTGTATTTTGTTAGGTAAACGCGGGTTGTAGTAGGCCTGCCAGTGTTCACAAGCATGTAGTAGTGGGTTAGGGCATGTGTACCTTTACCCAAGAGGATTTTTAAAGAGGTTGTTCAGTAGATGTTTTGGCAATGAAGGGATATGAGTTGGCCTGATGCCAGGTAAGCATGTGTGGTGCAATTTAGGGTTATAACAGATTCCCCCTAATGTGTGAGGTCAGAAGAGCATCTGATGGCCGAAATACATTACCAATCTGTACTGATATGCTGAATGAGTGATCCCAAGAATCAGGAATCAAGAGGTGTCGTCTGCAAAATAAAAAATGTCTCACCGAGGCGGGCATACCCATGCTCAGGATAAAATAGAACCATGGCTACTGTTATAACCCTAAATTGCACCACATATGCTTACCTGGCATCAGATCAACTCATATCCCTTCATTGCCAAAACATCTGCTGAAAAACCTGTTTGAAAATCCTCTTGGGTCAAGGTACACGCGCCCTAACCCACTACTGCACGCGTTGGAACGCTAGCAGGCCTACTACAGCCCGCGTTTACCTAATAAAACACAAAAATAGGAAAGTTTCCAACGGGACAAAAAGCTATGGGTGAGTTAACTGAAACTCTCGGCCATGCATGGCCGAGAGTTCATCCAAAACCCTAGCTCCTTCTAGCCTATAAAAGAAGGGGTAGGGGTACTATTTGGAAGAGGAAAATTATGGCAAAGAAAATCTACCCATTTTCCAAATCCATTTGTCCCAACCCTTTAGCCTTTCCTCAAGCCTAAGGAGAATTAATGCAAAGCAGTTGGAGGACAAAAGAAGAGGAGGAGCCCAGTATCGGGATCAAGGAGCGGTGGCCGGTCTCGACTTTGATTGTAAGTTGATTCATTTTGAAAATAATAAAAGAATACTTTTCCCATCCCAATGCATGAGTTATCTATGATTTGTGTA
>JZKD02S2139215.1:1020382-1031933 GCA_000966675.3 Picea glauca
TGAAAGAGGGGTTTAAGTTTTGGGTGGTAGGTTAAAAGGTCATTTCTTTACGGTCAAAATCTGCATGCAAGTCTGACCCTAGTTTGCTAGTCCGTAGGGTATTTTTCCCAACAACGGAATTGGCGAATCCACTGGGGAAGATACTCTTTAGGGTTCCAGATTTAGTTGAGGTTTTTGGGTAGTTTAAAGGATTATATTTTATGTTTCTTTGTTTGTCTATTTTCTATTAGGTCAGAACTAGCAGGGAACCTGGTTCTTTATACCAGTTTTTCCTGGACTGTTGCTTGACGATAATTATCGGGACACACAGAGGTACACGCGGCCTGCAGAAGGCTTGCACACGTGTAACCCGCGCCATAACCTTCTACAGCACGCGTGTGAACACTAGCTGTAGAGGTTTCAGTTGCGTGTAGGAGTCAGAGAGCTTAAGAGGCAGTCCCCCTCTTCCCTGTCAGAATTATACATTCTCAAGGGGCTTTCTGGATCCTGTCTGAGTCTTGCTAGTTCACAGTCTTGTCTCAGTTTGCTTTATTGCGTTTGTTATTTTTTGCAATTATTTTTCTTTTATGTTAAAGAAGAAGCATCCAAGCCTTTAAGAGACCCTGTTTGTCAATACCAGAGGCCTCTTCCAGGTCTGGGCTTCCTGTGTTTAGTTTTGTCTTAGATTTTATACATACACACAGCCTGTCCAAGTGTAGCCTGCAAGTACCTGTGCTCTGTTGTAGGTCATCACGTGTTTGCACGCGTGCTTTTTCAGTGATAGTAGCAGGCTTGACAGGTTGATTTTCAATCAGGGTGGGGCAGTCATCCCTTCCTGTGGTGAGAAGTGTTCCTCTCAGGGGTTTGAGGCTAGGGTTGCACAGTCAGTAGGTTAGGGCCTGTTACCCTTAGCCTGTTTTTTCTTAGTTGATAGTTGATAGAAAAGATAATAAGGAAAAATTATGTTTTATGGTTTTTAGACAAGCATAAGAATCAGTGCTTTCTCGATTGCCATTGTGTGTCTTTTCTTTGGTTCTTTGCGATCTGCTCTTTAAGCCAGAATTTTATTTTGTTTTCTTGTTTTTGTGCTTGTCGGTATTTTCCCTTTCTTGCTTCATTTTAGCACTTATATATATATATATATATATATATATATATATATATATATATATATATATATAGTTTTCTTCTTTGTTTGAAGATTGTGTTTCTGCATCAATAGCTAGGGAGAAGTCTTTTTGTTCATAAGTTTTTTTTTGCGGTGCATTTAGAGCATAAGTAGCTCGTAGTCGAGTGAAAATTCCTTTATGTTTGCTGCATGAAATCTTAGCAAAATTGAAAAGAAAAAGAAGTCTTTCTTTGTTAAAAGTTGTTGATTTTTGCATTTAGTAAAAGTCTTTTGTTTCCAGCATTTTTCATTTGTCTTTGCTTTGAGTCTTTACACATCATCAGTTTCACCTTCATATCCCGTGACGTAAAAAAACCCATAAAAGCAATGCTAATTTAAAATCTATTAGACTTTTTGTTTGTAGGGTTCACAAACTAGTTCAGGACTAGGGCCTTGGATTAGGTTGGAGAGGAAACTTTCCAAGGCCACTCAAAACCAAACATTGGAGTCTGTGATAGGGAGTGTAGAAGTCCAGTTTCGTGGAATTTATCCGGGACCCCCCTCTAACACAGGGGATAAACATGAGGTCGCGTAAGGAAAGGTAGCAGAGATAACCTCTCCAAAGCTGGATCGAGCGTAGTGGAGAACACATATCGAGGATTTGTTTTGGGATTCCGTTGTTTGCATTTGCCACGGGGCTTCGTGGGTCTCGAATCCGTTCAAGGTCCTCAGTTTTCTTCTGGACCATTTTCTCTCGATACCCTTGACAAGTTTTGGGCTTGATACCCTACTCGTTGTGGTCTACTCGACTATCGACTGTACCCGCCTGGTGACTGTTCGCGTGCTGGCAAACTAGTTGCCAATATTTTTAGGGACATACATAGGTGACTGCGGGGGTATACCACGGTACCTAGGACATACATCGGGCCACGCTTTGCAGAGTATACCTGGAGGGTGCTTCCATTTTCGATTTGCACTTGCACCGATAAGTTTCTCTAGTGTTGGTTGTTGTAACTGTTCTTCAAAATAGTTAGTGATTGCTTGTCTTATCTCTTAGGGGCTTCTTTTTTAGGGTGTGTTACTGTTTGATCATGTAGAATACCTTAGCGCGTATTGGATATTCTCACACAGTGGAGGATCCCGAGATCCATCGGTCACGAAGGCTCCTGGGCCTGCCGCCGGTTATACTGGAGCCACCCCCTCCACCATTGAGGCGGAAGCTAGACCAACAAGGGTCTTTCGAAGCAACCGGGTTACAAACCATTGTGCCCAAATAACTCCCGGAGGAATCAATCGCCAATCTTGGCTCGGTTGAAACCCCAACCACTGATACTTGGCCATTGGTCATTGTACCAATCCAATTTTAAGAACTCCTGTCAGTGCCTCACACAGTTATGGAACCAAACACTGTTACTTCCTCTGGGAATTCTTCCATTCCCACCATCGTTGCTACCACAGGAGAAGCATCTCCTAACTTCCCGTCGTCGGCCCGAGTCACTACAGCCTTGGCCGCAACTACGTCTCACAGTGGATTGATCCCATCTATCGCGGTGGCCACAACTCCCTTCACACCTAGTGCGACAGGCCCTCTGTTCTCATACGATATGCCTAGTTAGGGTACAAGTCATGCACTCACTTACTCCACGTTACAGACTTTGGGTCTGGGGGAAGGGAGCTTTAACAATCCTCTGCAAGGTCAACTTGGGGGCATTCCTATCCCTTTTAATGTTTTTCCTTACGCTGGAGGTCATATCTCTCCTTCGTCCCCTTCGCTTGGTGGTCTGCATTAGCAGTCCGTCGGGCAGCCTGCACACACGAGTTCGTTTGGAGCCGGGAGTTAAGGAACACCTGCACAAACTCTACCGGTAGGTTCGTCACTGTTTGTTTGGAATGGGACGTTTAGTAACAACACTTTCGCATCCACTACTTTCCCATCTGGGGGCACTCCCATCTTTGAACAGTCTACTCCGACGCAGGGTACTATTCCTGTGCCGGGGGCACATATAGAAGGACCTTGGAACTAAGGACAAGGATATGTTCCCTCCTCTGGAATGTCGTTCTGGGGTAATTCTTTCCACAGTCAATGGAACCCTGGATGTACTTCTATGCCTCTCCCATCAGGACCGACATGGGGTAATCCTTCCCAAAGTCCTTCAAACACGATGCATGCCCAACATCCTATGTCCCTTATGGGGAATCAGCCAATGTTGTCTCCTCATATGAAAAATCCTTACGCTGGTCAGGGCCATGGTTTCTACCAGAATCCGAGCCAGCAGCCAAACATTTCCTGGCAACCTGGTGCCAGTCAAACTCCAGGACCCTTTTTCCCAGGCTATCAGCAGCAACCCAAACTACCATTCCTAGCGACATTACACTTTCCAGATTTGACAAGGTTGTTAAATGATCCTATTTGTCACGATCCACGTTGGCCTCCTATGCCAACGAAGTTTCCTTCGGACATTCCAAAGTTCGATGCCAAGCCTAACGAAGATCCAGGTGATCACGTGACTACCTTCCATATTTGGTGTTCATATAACTCATTGAAAGATGACTCCATCCAGTTGCGATTGTTTCAATGCACTCTTATCGGGAGTGTCGCGAAATGGTACATCGAGCTCGATCGCTCACAATACTCTTCTTTTGGTGAACTGGCGATGGCCTTCCTTAACCATTTCCAGTTACCTGTGAGATACGACGCTAGCACAAAGTTGCTTGCTAATTTGGAACAGACGACAGCGGACCATATCTCTGATCATATCCGAGAATGGAGACACCAAAAGAGTCTAATCAAAGTACCAGTCCCACCAACATTCTTGCTTGACTGGTTCCTTAAGTATTTAGTCCCACAATTATCCAAAGACATCGTGACTTTAAGAGTTTTCTTTGAAGAAGATTCCATCATGAGGGATCAATAGTTTGAGCTTATCTATTCTCAGTCTGGTTTATTGTACAACATCCTGTCGGATGCACCACGATCGATACTGGATAAAACTAGACAGAGAGTTGGACCACATGCCAATGGTATTGTTGGTTCAGCACAAACCAAGCTCGCTGAGCAATTGACAAAGCAATTGCAACAGTTATCTATACAACACTTTGCGGCCAGTCAGACTACTACTTTGGATGCTCCTCCTATCCAAACGTCGGAAGTACACTCCATGCAGATGACTAACCCAAAGGCCACCCAGCAGCCTGAAGGGAAGAAAAAACAATGAAAGAAGGGTAAGGGGGAGAGAAAACCCACTGATAATACTGGCGAGGGCACCACGTAAAAATGGAAGGAGAGGTATCTGTGCAATTTGTGTGCGGAAGACCACTCGACCCATCTATGTCCTCGACTTACAGAGGCCCAGAAGTTTGTCACACAACAACAACAAGTCGTGTTGGCTAACCCCTTTCAACATGGGAAAAATTTAACTCAAGCCTCTACAAGTGCCAAAGGGGGAAACCAAGAACCCTACCCTCCCCCAAACAATTCCTCATCCTCAACCGTATATATGGTTAGGGGTGATGCTTTAATAACAACTAGAGCGCACGACTATAGTAAACCAAGCACCTCTGAGAAGGGTAAAGAAGTTGAGATCCCATCTCTTCCTCTATAGATCGAGAAGACGTTGGGTGAAACAATGACACGCATTCCAAAGGGTGCATTTAATAAAGCTTCTCACAACCCAAACGCAAGGGCCGCCCAGAATTACTCTGTGGTGGAAGATTTATCACAAACCCCTTGTGCAATGTCCGCTTTGGAGGTCCTCCAAAGCTGCCCTGCTCAAAGGAAAGCCTTGTTGACTGCTTTACGCTCTACTGACACTTGTAACCTGGGTACCATCATGTTAGATATGACCGACTTAAAACCTTGTCTTCCTTACCACGTCGTGTTTCAGATAGTAGTGGCTCACCCCACGAAAACTTTTACATGGAATATCTTCTGCACGGTGGTCGACGAGGGCACTTCGACTTGCGTTATGTCGTTAGCATGTTGGAAGGCCATTGGTCAGCCCGCTTTGTCTCCATCACTACTCTCCTCACTGTGTTCAATGGTCGTTCTTTCCGACCACATGGCATCATTCCTTCTTTCCCTGTACAGTTAGGAGGGAAGACCGTGTGCATTGAGGTAGAGGTAGTCAATGCCCCCCTCGACTATAATCTCTTGTTAGGTCGGAGTTGGACTTATGCTACGCAAGTTGTGGTTGCTATAGTTTTTCGAGTCTTATTTTTTCCACATGAGGGTCAGATAGTGACCATCGATCAATTGTCCTTCTCTAGACCTGACCCAACTTTGGGGGCATCCACAGTTCCCATGATTGATAATCCTTAAGCCGGTGTCGTTAACGTAGGAGTTGGTTTGTGCCCATCCTTGATGGGTACTTTCGATTACCCACCTCCTCATAATGATGCCAAGTTTATATCGAATCACCACAAGGCTGATATTTTTCAAGTTTCGTCATTCCGCACGACTTACTTTACAGATTCGTGGATTCTTCCTTCCCCATCAGCCACAATGGATGAGACAGGACACTCTGGCATGTGCATGCCCTTGTCGGTCACTGAAGTATCATACTCTTTAGTCCACCAAGCTTCATCTAACCCTAATCCGACTCCCGCACAAGGGTTGGATCCACTTCCACAGCCTATTTGGGCTCAGGGTTCTCTTGCTACCATCGATTCGTTAGACTTAGTCTTTCCTTCCGACGAAGTAGTGATCGAAGCGATGACTAGTCCGAACAAACCTTGGGAAGATCTTCATCACAGATCATATATCCTCCTAGAGTTAAACCGAATCATGGCAGGAGAATTCACTATCACAATGATGGGAGATCAGCCATGTCCTATTAACCTCTTATCTACACATGAAATTTATGCTGAGGGCAATATGGCGACTATCGCTGAAACTGTACCTATCAATATCTCCCGAAACCCTGGTGTCGTGGAAAATGTCTTCATCGGAGCGTATTTCTCCCTCGAAGAGATTCATTTACATGGATCTTTTCAAAGAATTTCGCGATGTTTTTGTCTGGTCTTATGAGGAAATGTCAGGCATCGATCCGAAAATAGTTGAACAAGAAATCACAACGTATCCTGATGCTAAGCCTATTCGACAAAAACTTCGTCTAGTCAATCCTAAGAAAGAAGAAACCATCAAGAGTGAGGTTGAGAAATTGCTCAAGGCAGGGTTCATTTACCCTATCCATTTGACTCAATCGGTTTCAAACCCCATGCCGGTCAATAAAAAACAAGGCATGATTCGTGTATGTACCGATTTTCGTGATTTGAACAATGCATGTCCAAAAGATAATTTTCCAACTCCATTCATCGACCAGATCATTGATGAATGCGTCGGTTGTGAAGCCTTTTCGTTCATGGATGGTTTTTTGGGATATAATCAAATCCAAATCAAACCGAAGGACCAACACAAAACGACATTCATTTGTCTGTGGGGTACATTCGCCTATCGTAAGATGCCTTTTGGCCTGAAGAATGCTGGAGCCACTTTCCAGCGGGCCATGTCTTTTGCGTTTCATGACCTCAAACATATAGTTGAGGCCTATCTAGATGATTTGGCATCATGCTCTCGCAAGCGAAAGGATCATCCTACACACCTCAGACTAATCTTCGAATGTTGTCGCTATTGGCACTTGCTAAATTTCCTAGAGGTTGAAATAGAAGAAATCTACAAAGGTAACTTTATCCAACCACTTTTAAAGCTGGGATCTAGCCCTTCCAGCTTCATAGAGGGATCAATCTATATGATTTAGCTATGTTTTCAATTTTATATATTAGGCTAGGTAAATAAATAGGTAGGTTTTGTTGTCAAAGTGTTTTTTGAATTGGTTGAGACAGTCTACACCTCCATTGGGTTATGGGGTCTGTATTATAATAAACGTGAGATATAAACAAGAAATACAAAGGAAGACTTTCCACAGGGTGATATAATATACTCACTGGATCTTTTAGTAGTTTAAATGATGGGCAAAAGAAAATATGAGAAAGATAAATTCAACCAAGAAGCAGTTAAGAATTCCTTAATTGAAAACACCAGAAGATAAACACTAAAATCTTTTGAGTTAGAAACAGGGTATCCTAGGTAAATCCTGCAACATTCGTTACTCTTAAAGATTAGTTTCAGAAAACAATATGACCACAAAGAAAGAATAACATTCAACTTAGAGAGTAAACATCACCAGTGAATACACGCAAGAATCTTGTAAAAGTGCCTCCTTTTTATTAATGGTAGATCTCTTCAAAAAATGTTACAGTCTGATAGCGTCAGGGTGTGAAGATCAACAACCCTCAATACTTCGAAAGGTGAAGTATTTATAACTCAAATTACAAAAATTCCTGTCATAACTGATCAGGAAGTGCTAATTCTATTTTTAGCCTAACTAATTTAACTAATCAAACTGCTTGATGACTTGGTGCAATTGCACGTGGAATTTCTGGGTAGACCGTTGATGAAGCCTTTACACGACCTCATCTGACTGGACAGGTGACTGGTCCTGGACAACTAATCTGTTAATCAAGCAGATCATAGAGTTCCTCCCATCGGAGATGGATAGGCACAGTGACTTTGAGAAATCTTCGATACACTTCGTCCATTTCTATATACTTGGTGAATGTGGGCTTAGTGAGGAATATGTATCGAATCTCATGTTGGATACTGATGTCCAACTGAAGAGCGTCCAGGAATGATTTGTCGGTGATGCTCCCTTGTATGCCAACAAACTTTGAACTGTCCTTAGACACTTCAGACAATCTCTTTTTGTAATCTGGGAGTGTCATCAGTTTATCATTAATAACCTTCAGACTAGGGATACCTTTCTTCTGGAGAGCCTATATCTTGCTGAAGAATTTATGTACCCCTAGGTCCATGATCTGAACCTTTTCTTCTAGTTCAATCACTAATCCTCTCTTGGTCAAAACTCTTTTGACCTCACGGATGGTCTTTGTTCTGTCCTCAATCTTCAACTCTTCTAGCTCTTCTCTGGTCTTAGAATTGAGGAATTTGATGATATCATTTGCCTGGGTTGGTCTATCTCCCAATTCTACTCTGATCTTCTCAATGGCCTGTTTGCTCCTCTGGACCAACTCATTCTGTTCAAACATAATTTGAATCATGGGCCATATCTCATTTATGAACTTTGTGATGTCTGTCCATACATTCTCTTTGACCTCAGCCAAAGTCTTCCATGCCACTGTTTTCTTTTGGAGCTGTTGTAGTTCCTTCTTGAGCTGCTCAGTTACCTGGTTTTCTTTGGAGAGACTGGTCTGAAAAGAAGTTTTGAGTTCCTGGAGGTTCTCAACTTCCTTCTTAAGCCTGTTGATTTCTGTCTCTTGCAGGTTCATCTTTTCCATGGATTTAGCGAGGTTGGTTGTCCCCTCTTGTGGTGTCATTGGTGTTGCGGATGGGATTGTTGTTACTGCTAATGTGCTTTCTCGTGAAATCGGAATGGCACTCAATGGAATGACTTCCATTGGTTTCATATGCTCCTTTTCTTTTAATAATCTTTCCATCTCAGCTTCCATTTCTTTGAGATGTGCATTCTGCTCCATGAGCAGCTTGAGCATTTCATCTTTCTAGCCTTATTTCTCTGCTATCTCCTTCGCCTGCGAGTCCTCTGTGGGTGAGAGTTTCAGTTGTTTCCTCAAGGAGGCGATGTCTACATTCTTCTTTTTAATCATCTAATCTGCAGCTTTGACGTTCGAAGGATCATAGCCGATCTTGAGGACCATCTCCTCCAATGTCTTGATTCTATTGTCCTTTGCAAAGGACGATATATTCTCTAGCTTGATTTGCGTTTGATCATTGTTGAGTGACACCTGCAATTTTGCTGCAGAAGTAGAAGCATGTGCCAATGTATGGAATACCATCTCCCCTATCTGTTTGTGCAGATCCATCTGATCTGCTGGGTGCACGTCCTTCATCTGGAATTCGAAGGTGGCCCTCTTGTAGTCTGTGATTACCTTGGGGTCTGGTACCTGTGCCTGGAGGAAGGCCATGTGCATCCTGCCCTTTTTTGTGTCAAATGCAGAAAATAGCCTGTGCTGCGTAGTCGACGTCTGTTTCTGAAACTGAGAATAAGTACTGTTGGTAAGAGTCTGATTTGTTTTCTAATCAACTCGTACTTCTCAAAAATGCTCAACTTAGGCCCAGTCTTACCCAGCTGAGTGTCCAGTGGGGAGTCTGAGGATTTCTTTGGAACTGCTGGGGTGATGTATTTATGTAGGCTTGAGCCGAAAGATGGAATGACATACTTGACCACTATGGTAGGTGGGGATTATTTCTCCCCCATAGGGCCGGGAACTATTGTTGTCTTGGGCCTCTTAGTGTGAAACTCGAACTCTTCAGACGACACCTCCGTGATAGGCGAAGATGATTCTTGTCGAGGCCTTTTTTCCTTAGGGACCTGTGGTGTAGTAGTTGGTGGAACAGTGGTTGGGGGAACTTGTTGTTCCACTTTGATCAAGGTGTTAGGCACCCACATTGTCTGATTGGTGAATTTTTCAATCTCGGGCTTGGACTCATGAACATACGGGATGTTTTTATTTTTCACCCGCATTTTTGAAATGATCCCACATGGATCATAGTGCCATGGGAAACTCATAAAGAACTTCATTTCTTTCAACATCCTGTCAGCTTCTTCCCCAACGCCTCGACTGTTGTAGATGAAGGAGCCAATCTGCCCCTTGATTTGAAGCTATTGTTTTTTCTTCAATGATACGAAATGAATATCATCTAAGTTCATGATCTTCCTTATGAATTATAAAGAAAACATTCTTATCGGCACATATTTGGGAAGCTTATAGGGTGCCAACTCGCACCCGAATACTCTAATCTCGGTGTGGTTTTGATATAGGTATCAATCCCCGGTCTTTGTGTTATCCGAGAGATGCAGGATTCTCTAGAATTCGTCGTTTATTCGAGGCTCGGGAATGTCGCTCAACATGCTTACCACAGGGTGGTAGAACAGATCGATGAATTCTTTGAAGATGTATTCTGTGGAGTTATGCTTCAACAAAGAGGTCCATGTTGTGACTGGCTGAGGCCTTCCATCTGTGTCCATTTTTTGCATGGAAAAACTAAATTGATCTGCTTGATAGAAAACAAACATGTAGGCAAATATAGACGAGTATCTGAACATGCATTCTGTGCCAAAATTCACGAACTGTTCGTGAATATTGTCTGCCAAGAAGGTGCTGAAATCAAATTGTGTGGTGGGTTATTCATCAGTAGAGAAAATGGATAGAAAACCCAGAATGGGCTCATCTACCCACTGGTCGGAATAGTACCCTAACAGAGCACAAAGGGAGGAAATGACCTGGTTTCCCTTGGTGGAGAACATGGACGACGGGTAAGGGGGATTTGTGGAAGGAAATTGAGCAGAGGTGGGAAGGAAAAGCTCAAATATTTGAGCTCTCTGGGGAAAAGTCATCTTCTGATACAACTCTATAAGGATTTCTAGGTTGAAAGGAGACACAGAGTCAACACGGGGAATTTGCATCATTTGGTCTATGTCTTCGGGCGTGATGAAAAACAGGGTGTCTCCGGATGAGGAGACGACGGCCCTCTGTTCGAGAATATAATGAGCTTGGCATTTAAAGGCGAATTTGGGAAAATGGTGGATCTGGGGAAAAAAGTACAGGGGTAAATTGGACTCCCAGAGTCCAATTTCATCGCTCTGGTCCAGGAAAACCTCCCCGAGCCATGATTGGATGTCTAAGAAATCGAAATCGCATTAGGTATATGCGATCAATCAGTCTTTGTCGACCAGTGGTATCTTTTCCAGGTCGACAGGAGGCGGGAGAAAAGGATTTTCCTCTCCTTCTGCTTGTCTGGGATTTGGCACCATCTCTGCAACAATACCTGCAATAAACACAAAATTAGTGGGGTCGATTGACTATGGACGAGGGCGTCAGAAATGCAATGGAGGAGTAAGAGGTAAATTTTCTGGTGTGATGGGTGAATAGTGAATGTAGGGGGAATAACAGTAGTTTTATTTAAAACCGGGGTTAGTTGAGAGTGGGAGACAGGTCAGTAGGATAACGACTGTGTTATCCTATAATAAATGGACAACGGGCCACTTGGGGGTGAGATGGCAGGTGACGGTGGCTGAAAAAATGAACGGGTGATGTGGGGGCTAGGGATTGGAGGTAAAATTTGCAATAAGGGGCCAGTCATGAGTGAAAGGGGGTAGGGGACTGACAACAATTATGAGATGGGACATAACTCAGGAACAAGTGGAACAAGTGGAAGATGACATCCATAAGTGACAGTGGCTATCAAATAGCATATGGTGACGTGACTTCGGGGCAAATAGACTGACACCACGTATGACAAGGGCCTGCCAGGGGAGAATAACCATTTCGGACCCCACCCCCCTTGGTTAAAAGAAGATCATCAGGGGGGGTCTGAAATCCAATTAGGGTAGTTGATCTACGCGCCCGTTTCCTGGCCGCAGATCTTAG
>JZKD02S2139215.1:1032107-1047208 GCA_000966675.3 Picea glauca
GCAGAACAGTCGGGGGGGTCCGGAATGCTCTGTGCACTGTAGATCTGGGCGTCGCGATCATGACCGTCGAAATGTGCAGGGAGCATAAATTGGGAGCGGAGAACACATGCATTGGGGGAAAAACTTAGGATAAATGCATTTTATGGGTTTTTTCCCCAAATTTTCAAAGAGACACCACCATGGGGCTTCGACCAAACTATCCTTTAGTCATTTGAAACATGGTGCAACATTTTACATCAAGCTGGTTTTATTGGAGTGAAACAAGGAAGCAACTAACCTACATACTAACCTATCTTCCTATGACAGTTAACCCAGATTAAACTGTTGGGTTAACAAATTACTCTACCCTAGGGCTATCTGACCAGGATTAGACGGTCTAGTCAGATTTATTCACTAATCTAACCTAGACACTTTGGCTAAGATTAAACTGTTTAGCCAAATCATTCACTACCCTATCAACATCAAATTTAAAAAGAACTTGGCCATGCTTGAAAGGTATGGACAAGTTACTATTATTACATGGGGCTTTTATTTCAATTCTTTTATGCTCTCTTTTTATTTTTCTTCTTTTTTCTTTTCTTTTCTTTTTTCTTTTTCTTTTCTTTTCTTTTTTCTTTTTTCTTTTCTTTTCTTTTTTCTTTTTTCTTTTCTTTTTCTTTCAAATTATTTGCAGAATGAAAAATCATTTGTCAACAAAAATACTAGAGACAGATAATATCCCAGTCACCAGTTGATTCCCATAATTTATGGGGTGATAACAATGTCTCCACCTAGGGATGGTACTTTCCCTGTGAAGTGCCAAGAATCCTGGTTCCTGTAGTTCTGAAAATTTCTGCCTAGCAGCCTTCGTTTCTTTTATTCTCAAAAATTGGAAAAATAATGGTCAGCATCTTAGGGCCTTCTCTTTGGGCTTCAACCAACTGACTAATGTTACTCACTCAGAAAATGCAGGTGAAACATAAAAATAGAGATGGTATATACAATGGAGAATGAAAATTCGGATTTCTACTGAGGTGGGACATAATGCTTCAACATTCTGCCATTCACAGGTGCTCCTGGCAGATCTGACCCATCAGCGTTGTTTAGCAAGAAAGTATTATTTCCCCTGAAAGCTTGGATCATGTATGGACCTGTCCACAGATTGTCAAATTTTCCATGCTTTCCCTTGTCTTCATTTCTAGCGTCCCATTTCAGCACCAAATCTCCTAACTCAAAATTATCTTCCTTGGTTCGTTTGTCAAAGATTTTCTTGATGTTTCCTTGGACTACCTGAGTCTTGTTGAAAACCTCTTCTCTAGTCTGTTGCAAATGGATCATCTGGTTGATCCTTCTCTATGAGTCATTTGGCTCAGCTTGTACCTCTTGAAGCAACTTCATGACAGGGACTCCTAAAGAAGTGGGGAAAACTGCCTCTGTACCATAGACCAGCTGGTATGGTGACATACCAATTGACCTTTTGGTGGTTAGTCTGTCACCCCATAATGCAAACACCAACTTGTTGTGCCATGATTTCTTGTTTTCCTGCAATGTTTTCTTGATGATATTTACCAAAGTTTTGTTTGAAGATTCTGCCAACCCATTCCCCTGAGGGTAGTAGGCTGTGGAATGCCCCAAACCAATGTGATACTGGTTGCAGAAATCTATGAGTTTCTTCGATCTAAAGGCAGCTGCATTGTCAGTTATAATATTTCTAGGACAACCAAAACGAGACAAAATATTATTTTCTAGGAATTTGATAATAACAGAGTCAGTGGCTTGCCTGCTTGGTATTGCTTCGATCCACTTGGTGAAATAATTGGTGGCAGTGAGAATCCACCTGTGCTGACCTGAAGACGGGGGGTGTATTTATCCAATGAAATCAAGTCCCCATTGCTGGAAAGGGGCCTCAATTGAGATCGGTTTCAGAGGTAGAGGAAGTAGTTTCTTTTTACCTTCAAATAGTTGACATTGGTGACATGTTCTTACCTTCTGATGCACATCAACGAACAAGGTGGGCTAATAAAATCCAGCTCTGAGTATTTTGTTGGCTGTGACTTTCCAGTTCAGATGGCCACCACATTACCCTACATGAAATTCTTGTAACACCTAATCACCTTCATCTTTCAGTAAACAATTTAACAGAATACCTATAGGATCTTTCCAATACAAATTTCCTTCTAGAATACAGAATTTCAAAGCTTTCAAATTTAAAAATATAGCTTTAGTCTTAGTCAAACCAGGGGGAGCTTGTAAATTTTGCAAAACAAAAATAAGGTCTACGTACCATGGAGAGTTGAGAAATATCTCTCTCACGCTTGGAGTCGCCATCTCGCCCTGTTCATCTGCCACGTCTAGAAAATTAATGTCAAGAACATGAAAGTTTGATTCAACCATTAATTTAGCAAGGCCTTGACCTTTGATTAGTTTAGTGGGCTTAATCTCTATATCGTATTCTAAAATGACAACAATCCATTTCCCCCTTCTTCCATCCAGATTGTCCTGTGTCAAGATGTCCTTTACTACCGCGTTCGAAATATAAGCTATGGTGTGGGAATGGAGAATGTAGACCCTAAAGTATTTTATGGCTTTTACCAAAGGAAAAGCTTGTTTCTCCATTATTTTGTAATTCAGAGAAGCTTCCCTTAATGCTTTACTAAAGAAAGATATGGGTTGTTCATACCCTTCGTTGTTCTTTTGTAGTAACACCGCTGCTATAGTATGTTCAGAGGCGAAAGAAAAAAGATAGAAATCCTTAGTAAAATCCAGAATGATCAAAATAGGGGCTTCTGTGAGTGCTCGTTTGACTTGTTCGAAAGATTTTCTGGACTCAGAGTCCCATTTTATTTTTACATCTTTTTTAAGCATGTTTTTAATGTTCCTGAGGAGTTCTACTAGATTGGGAATGAATCTTCGCAAAAAGTTAATTCTTCCGATAAAAGATTGAAGTTCTTTGAGGTTTCTTGGGTGTTCCAAATTTTGTATAGCCTCAATTCTGCTAGGGTCTATTTTGATTCCATCTTTGGAGATGATGTGTCCTAGTAGTTTTCCTTCTTCTAACCCGAATAGACTCTTCTTAGGATTTAAAGAAATCCCAAACCTCCTACAATTCTTGAAGACTCGTCTGAGGTGCCTTAGGTGTTCATCATCAGATTGGGAAAACACAGTCACACATCTAAATAGATGAAAATAAAATTACCTAATTCTTCCACAAAGGCGATATCCATCGCCCTCTGGAATGTGGATCCTGCGTTCATCAGACCGAAAGGCATTTTCACATACATGAAAGTGCCCCATGGTGTGGTGAAAGCGGTTTTGTCTTAGTCGTCCGGGTGAACTAAGACCTGATTGTAACCCGAGAAACCGTCCAGCAAAGAAATTCGACTGGACCCGACCACCTTTTGCAGGATGTGGTCCATTTTTAGTAAGGGGTAATTATCTTTCAAGGAGACTTTATTCAGATTTCGGAAATCTATGCAGAGTCTGATTTCTCCGGTTTTATTACGTGTAGGGACCAGATTAGAGACCCACTTGGAAAAACGTAATGGAGCTATGATATTCTCATCGTACATTTTCTTGATTTCCTTTTCTATCAAAGGGAGCAACTTGGGATTTATCCTCCTAAGTTTTTGCCTAAATGGTTTTTGGTCTTGTCTTATTGGAATCCTGTGTTGTATGATGCTGGTATCATAAGCTTTCAAATCTTCATAACCCCAGGCAAAGACATCCGAATATTCTTTGAACAACTCAATGTATTTGAGTTTTTGCTCTGGGGGTAATTATTTAGACAGTTTGACCATCCTAGGTTTCTCTTCAGTCCCTATATTACAGTCTTCTACCTCTTGTCCAGGGCTTTGATTTTTGGTTTTTTGGCTACGTCGTTGGAATCGAACAAGTCCTCTAGGTAAAACATTGCTTTTCAACTGTAAAACGTCAGCATCCAATTCATCATCGCCTAATTCTCCTGAATCTACGGTATTTACACTATCAATTTCAAAATTAGAACTATTTACATTTTCGTCTTCATTCTCTAAATCTATATTTGTACATTCAAAATCATTTTTGCATTGCAAAAAGTCTTCAATTTGATCGTCATTACTAAACACTTTCCAGTACCTGATATTGTCAGGAACGGTTGGTCTACATTTCACCTCAATCGTATATGGATGAGTCGGGCGGAAAGGAATCTTACAGGTGGTTGTTGAGGTGGCCAATCCGTCTGCCAGAATATTATGTCCCCTTAGCATTACCCACAAGTCGACTTCAGTAAAACACCTCAAGGCATCAAGAACAACATTCCTATAAGCTCTAAGACATGGGTGTTTCACAGCATACTCACCTTTAATTTGATTGATTATCAACTCAGAATCACCTCTTACCATAATCTGTTTAGCACCAACTTTTTTCAAAAGCTTCAGATCGAGCATCAAGGCTTCATACTCGGCAATATTGTTAGTGTACTGGAAATTCAATTTGTAAGAATGGTTTTCTAAATACCTGTTTCTGTGATTATGCAGCCATACTCCTGCTCCAGCTCCTTCTTTACTCACTGCTCCATCAAAGTCCATGCTCCAGAAATCTGCGGGTAACTCTTCAGTTATCACGTTCTTCATCTTTGCTACCTCAATGATTTTTTGGCCTTCGTCCTGGCTAGATGTATCTTCCGCCAGCTGAGTATCTTGCTCTCCCGTGTCAGCATTGTTGTACAAGATAAATGAATCTAAATCGGAATGTGCAGAGTAAAGGAGATAATTGTGCGGTTTCTCTTGGCTATTGACCATGTACTTCATCAATGTTTCTCTGTATAGCCTCCTTTGTTGCCCAAACACTGGGATAGTGGCATAAGACATATCCAGTTGCAGGGTTCCTTTCAAATTCTCCCCCCAAGACCGGGATAGAAACATTCCATACTTCGGCGGGATGTATGAAACCACCACATCCATTACCATGCTCTTCGTAGGAATCTGAACCAAGGTGATGCATAGGTCCTTGATCAAACCAATACATTTAACTTTATTGGAGTCGAATGAGTGTAAATCCTTGTAGGGTCTAGTGACCTCCAGTCCCAGTTTTTCCATTACTGCTTTAGGCATCAGGTTGTGGGAGGCACCCGAATCCAGCATAGCATTATGCAATATCAATTCGTGTATGTTCAGACTGATGTAAAAAGGAGCGACCTCACCAGTATCATCTCGACCATCTACTTCAGGTCCGAAAAGAAGCTCGGGTCGATCATCAGTAAGGTTCACAGTGTCTGAATGACTTGTTGATCCAATGGTTAAGGCCTTCGTGCCTATGTCAGGTTCAATGGCCAGTGATTTAATCACCTGTGAATGATAACCTCCTCTGTTCATCAACTCTGTCAGTGGAATGGGAATTTTTATTTTGTCCAATTCCCCCTCTAGGCTAAAGGGTGTAGGATCTCTGCTTTGGCTCATCCATTCTGGTTTTTCCACCATATTCTTCTGCTCAGAAGAACTTAGTGGATCAACATGTGAAACCTCGGGCTGTGATGGCCTTTTCAGGATGGTGAGGTTTTTCTTCATGGGAACGTCGGCATTACTCTTCTCAGGAGTCTTCTCAGCAGTAGTCTTCTCAGGAGTCTTCTTGGCAGATGGCTCAGAAGTATTCTTGGTTTCGACTACCTTTTGTGTTTCAATCGTCTTTTTTGGGGAATTTCCTTCTGTCTTCTTACTCCACAGATTGTACTAACGGTGTACCTCTAAAATAGCATTTTTGAAGGCATGTTGTTCTTCATTTTCAGCTTCTTCACTTAATTTTGTTTGATTGAGAAGAAAGAATTCCTTCTCTTCTTGGGTAAGGAAGATAGCTTCGTTGTCGTGAATTCCCATGAGGTTGATGTGAGTGTCCTCCAATTCCTCAATCACTTCCCCCCCTTCATCAGCATAGTTTTCTTGCAGGGGAGGTCTAATCTGTTGATCTAGGCCCCTCTGCTCTCTTTGATCCCTAGGATCTCTCTGTCTGATTTGAGGAGGGTTTCTCCTAAAGTTAGGGTTTCGAACCTGGGGAGCTGGTAGGTTTTCTCTTGGAGGATTTTTGTCTAACACAGTAAGTCTTTCCATCATTATTTCCACTGCTCTTGCCAAAGAATCCAATTTGGAATCTGTGGTCGACATGGAAGGTTCATCTTTAATTGTGACTCTCCTTTCTGACCTCTATCGTTCCCTTTTTGCCAATAGATTGGCCTCCACACTTATAGCACTTTTGTGCATGTCTTCCAAGTTGGTAGAATTTCTTTCTCTTAGTTGGTATGACATGTCGTCATCAAATCCATCAGGGAATTTAATCAATTTCAAACCCTATGGAGGTTTGGTTTCAGTTGGGATTGTATTGTAAAGGTTGTTGAAACGAGTGCAGTAATCTTGTAACGTCTCACCTTGATTTCTTCTTATATTCTCGTATTCTGACAGTATTTGGAGAGGGTTTTTATTTACCTCCCATCTGTTGAGAAAACTCCTTTGAAAATCGACAAGTTCAGGGATTGAGGTGGCAGGTAAAGCTTTGTACCATTTATTGATGTCACCTGTCAAACTTTGGGCAAACAATCGCATTTGAACGTCAACCTCATCAACTTCTTGCAGGTCAAAATAATCATTCATTTTGTCAACATGTTGTTGGGCGTTAAAATGTATTGTTGCATCGAACTATGGAAGTCTTGTTTGATAGTCTTGAGGCATATCATGTAGCAGCACAGCCAACACCAAAGGAGCATATCGAGCTACCATGATGGGTGGAGGAGGTGAGATGACAACCTGGATGATAGGCGAGGTAGCAACTGAAGACGAAGATGAGGAGGGACTGGATAGTGCTAAGGGAGTGATTTGAGGTTTAGTCGTGGGAGACAGAACTTCGGGGGTTCGGGGTTGCAAAACAGTTGGGTCAAAGATGATTTTAGTTACAAAACTATCGGACCATGTTCTAACCAGGCTTCGCTGTTTAAAAGTATCGAGGTTAGGGTTTTGAGAGGCAACAAGCTTCTCTGAAAAGGAAGGAGACTTATGAAGGGGAATATGAATCACTGAACCGGAAGCTAAGGTCTTTCGCCTGAGCAACTTTTCGGGGTTATATATCACTATTGCGGGTTCTGGGTTTGGATGAGATCGAGTGTGAACTTTCTTGGGAGCCATAACTCTTTTTGGGTTTTATATATATATATATATATATATATATATATATATATATATTAATTTTACGAGATTGAAAATAATATGTACAAAGTTTGATCAACCTCTAAACATTACTTTCTTCTAAAATTTGAACATTCTTTTTAGGGGAAAGAAAACGTGAAATTATCAATTTTTAGTTTTCCCCAGTGGAGTCGCCATTATGTTAGCACTTGGTAAATTTCCTAGAGGTTGAAACAGAAGAAATCTACAAAGGTAACTTTATCCAACCACTTTTAAAGCTGGGATATAGCCCTTCCAGCTTTAGAGAGGGATCTCTCTATATGATTTAGCTATGTTTTCAATTTTAGATATTAGGCTAGGTAAAGAAATAGGTAGGTTTTGTTATCAAAGTGTTTTTTGAATTGGTTGAGACAGTCTACACCTCCATTGGGCTATGGGGTCTGCGTTATAATAAACATGAGATATAAACCAGAAACGCAAAGGAAGACTTTCTACAGGGCGAGATAATATACTCGCTGGATATTTTAGTAGTTTAAATGATGGGCAGAAGAAAAGATGAGAAAGATAAATTCAACCAAGAAGCAATTAAGAATTCCTTAATTGAAAACACCAGAATATAAACACTAAAATATTTCGAGTCAGAAACATGGTATCCTAGGTAAATCCTGCAACATTCATTACTCTTAAAGATTAGTTTCAGAAAACAATATTACCACAAAGCAAGAATAACATTCAACTTAGAGAGTAAACATAACCAGTGAATACACGCAAGAATCCTGTAAAAGTGTCTCCTTTTTATTAATGGTACATCTCTTCAAAAAATGTTACAGTCTGACAACGTCAGGGTGTGAAGATCAACAACCCTCAATACTTCGAAAGGTGAAGTATTTATAACTCAAATTACAAACGTTCCTGTCATAACTGATCAGGACGTGCTAATTCTATTTTTAGCCTAACTAATTTAACTAATCAAACTGCTTGATGACTTGGTGCAATTGCATGCGGAATTTTTGGGTAGACCGTTGATGAAGCCTTTGCACGACCTCATCTGACTGGATAGGTGACTGGTCCTGGACAGATAATCTGTTAATTGAGCAGATCGCAGGGCTCCTCCCATCGGAGATGACTAGGCACGGTGACTTTGAGCAGTCTTTGATACACTTCGTCCATTTCTGTATACTTGGCGAATGTGGGCTTAGTGAGGAATATGTATCGAATCTCATGTTGGATACTGATGTCCAACTGAAGAGCGTCCAGGAATGCTTTGCCGGTGATGCTCCCTTGTATGCCAGCAAACTTTGAACTGTCCTTAGACACTTCAGACAGTCTCTTTTTGTAATCTGGGAGTGTCATCAGTTTATCATTAATAACCTTCAGATCGGGGAGACCTTTCTTCTGGAGAGCCTCGATCTTGCTGAAGAATTTATGTACCCCTAGGTCCATGGTCTAAACCTTTTCTTCTAGTTGAAGCATTAATCCTCTCTTGGTCAAAACTCTTTTGACCTCAAGGATGGTCTCTATTTTGTCCTTGATATTCAACTCTTCTAGCTCTTCTCTGGTCTTAGAATTGAGGAATTTGATGATATCATTTGCCTGGGTTGGTCTATCTCCCAATTCTACTCTGATCTTTTCAACGGCCTGTTTTCTCCTCTGGACCAACTCATTATGTTCAAACATAATTTGGATCATAGGTCATATCTCATCTATGGACTTTGTGATGTCTGTCCATACAATCTCTTTGACCTCAGCCAAAGTCTTCCCTGCCACTGTTTTCTTTTGGAGTTGTTGTAGTTCCTTCTTGAGTTTCTCAGTTACCTTCTTTTCTTTGGAGAGACTGGTCTCGAAAGAAGTTTTGAGTTCCTGGAGGTTCTCAACTTCCTTCTTAAGCCTGCTGATTTCTGTCTCTTGGAGGTTCATCTTTTCCATGGATTTGGCGAGGTCGGTTGTCCCCTCTTGTGGTGTCACTGGTGTTGCGGATGGGATTGTTGTTACTACTACTGTGCTTACTCCTGAAATCAGAATGGCACTCAATGGAATGACTTCCATTGGCTTCATCTGCTCCTTTTCTTTTAATAATCTCTCCATTTCAACTTCCATTTCTTTGAGCTGTGCATTCTTCTCCATGAGAAGCTTGAGCATTTCACCTTTCTCGCCTTCTTTCTCTACTATCTCTTTCGCCTGCGACTCCTCTGTGGGCGGGAGTTTTAGTTGTTTCCTCAACGAGGTGATGTCTGCATTCTTTTTTTTAATCATCTCCTTTACAACTTTGACATTCGAAGGATCATAGCCGATCTTGAGGACCAACTCCTCCAACGTCTTGATTCTATTGTCCTTTGCAAATGACGATATCTTCTCCAGCTTGAGCTGCGTTTGAGCATTGTTGAGTGACACCTGCAATTTTTCCACAGAAGTAGAAGCATACGCCAATGTATGGAATACCATCTCCCTTGTCTGTTTTTGCAGATCCATCTGATCTTCTAGGTGCACATCCTTCATCTGGAATTCGAAGGTGGCCCTCTTGTAGTCTGTGATTACCTTGGGGTATGGTACCTACGCTTGGAGGAAGGCCATGTGCATCCTGCCCTTTTATGTGTCAAAAGAAAACATCAGTCTGTGTTGCGCAGTCAATGTATGTTTCTGAAACTGAGCATAAGTACTGCTGGTAAGAGTCTGATTCTTTTTCTTAATCAGCTCGTACTTCTCAAAAATGCTCAACTTGGGCCCAGTCTTGCCTGACTGAGTGTCCAGTGGGGAGTCTAAGGATTTCTTTGGCACTGCTGGGGTGATGTCTTTATCTAGGCTTGAGCCAAAAGATGGAATGACAGACTTGACCACTATGGTAGGAGGGGCTTCTTTCTCCCCCATAGGGTCGGGACCTGTGGTTTTCTTAGGCCTCTTAGTGTGCAACTGGAGCTCTTCGGATGGCACCTCCGTGATGATTCTTGTCGAGGCATTTTTTCCTTTGGGACCTGTGATGTAGTAGTTGGTGGCACAATGGTTGGGGGAACTTGCTATTCCACTTCGATCAAGGTGTCAGGCACCCACACTCTCTGATTGGCGAATTTTTCAATCTCGGGCTTGGACTCATGAACATACGGGATGTTTTTATTTTTCACCCGCATTTCTGAAATGATCCCGCATGGATCATAGTGCCATGGGAAACTCATAAAGAACTTTATTTTTTTCAACATCCTATCAGCTTCTTCCCCGACGCCTCGACTGTTGCAAATGAAGGAGCCAATTTGCCCCTTGATTCGAAGTCGCTGCTTTTTCTTCAATGATACGAAATGAATATCATCTGAGTTCATGACCTGCCTTATGTATTCTAAAGAAAATATCCTTACCGACACATATTTGGGCAGCTTATAGGGTGCCAACTTACACCTGAATACTCTGATCTCGGTGTGGTTTTGATATAGGTACCAATCCCCGGTCTTTGTGTTATCCAAGAGATGTAAGATTCTCTGGACTTCATCGTTTATTCGAGGCTTGGGCCTACCGCTCAACATGCTTACCACAGGGTGCTAGAACAGATCGATGAATGCTTTGAAGCTGTATTCTGTGGAGTTATGCTTCAACAAAGAGGTTCATGTTGTGACTGGATAAGGCCTTCCATCTGCGTCCATTTTCTGCATGGAAAAACTAAATTTATCTGCTTGATAGAAAACAAACATGTAGGCAAATATAGACGAGTATCTGAACATGCCTTCCGTGCCAAAATTCACGAAATGTTCATGAATATTCTCTACCAAGAAGGTGCTGAAATCAAACTGTGTGGTGGGTTTTTCATCAATGGAGAAAATGGATAGAAAACCTAGAATGGGCTCATCTACCCACTAGTAGGAATAGTACCCTAACAGAGCACAAAGGGAGGAAATGACCTGGTTTCCCTTGGTGGAGAACATGGACGACGGGTAAGGGGGATTTGTGGAAGGGAATTGAGCAGAGGTGGGAAGAAAAAGCTCAAATATTTGAGCTCTCTGGGGTAAATTCATCTTCTGATACAACTCTGTAAGGATTTCTAGGTTGAAAGGAGATGCAGAGTCAACACGGGGAATTTGCATCGTTTGGTCTATGTCTTTGGGCATGATGAAAAACAGTGTGTCTCCGGATGAGGAGATGACAGCCCTCTGTTCGAGAATATAATGAGCTTGGCATTTAAGGGTGAATTCAAGAAAATGTTGGATCTGGGGAAAAAGGTAAAGGGGTAAATTGGACTCCCAGAGTCCAATTTCATCGCTCTGGTCCAGGAAAACCTCCTTGATCCATGATTAGAGGTTTGAGAAATTGAAATCGCATTGGGTATCTGCGATCAATCGGTCTTTGTCGACCAGTGGTATCTTGTCCACGTCGACAAGAGGTGGGAGAAAAGGATTTTCCTCTCCTTCTGCTTGTCTGGGCTTTGGCGCCATCTCTGCAACAGTACCTACAATAAACACAAAATTAGTGGGGTCGATTGACTATGGACGAGGGCGACGGAAATGCAATGGAGGAGTAAGAGGTAAATTTTCTGGTGCGATGGGTGAATAGTGAATGTAGGGGGAATAACGGTAGTTTTATTTAAAACTAGGGTCGGATGAGCGCGGGAGACAGGTCAGCAGGATAACGGGTGTGTTATCCCGTAATAAATGGACAACAAGCCACTTGGGGGTGAGATGGCAGGTGATGGTGGCTGAAAAAATGAACGGGTGATGTGGCGGCTAGGGATTGGAGGTAAAAGTCTCAATAAGGGGCCGGCCATCTGTGAAAGGGGGTAGGGGACTGACAGCAGTTACGAGATGGGACATAACTCGCGAACAAGTGGAACAAGTGGAAGATGACCTCCCTAAGTGCCGGTGGTTGTCAGATAGCAGCTGGTGATGGGACTTCGGGGAAAACAGACTGACGCCACATATGACCAGGGGCCCGCCGGAGGGAAAAAACCTGTCCGGCCCCCCCCCCCCCCCCTTGGTTAAAAGTAGATCATCAGGGGGGGTCCGAAATCCAATTAGGGCCGTTGATCTACATGCCCGTTTCCTGGCACCAGATCTTAGCACGTCGTTTATCACTCATTCCAGACCCCCCCCTCGGTTAAAGGAAGAACGAACGGGGGGGGGTCTGAAATCTAATCTGGACCGTTGATTTACGTGCTCATTCTTGGACCGTCCAGATGTGCGCAAGTCTTATCACCGATTTCGGACCCCCCCGGTTAAAATCAGAACGGTCGAGCGGGGTCCAGAATTCTCTGTGCACCGTAGATCTAGGCGCCGCGATCAGGATCGTTGAAATGTGCAGGGAGCATAAACTGGGAGCGGAGAACACATGCGTTGGGGGGAAAACTTAGGATAAATGCATTTTATGGGTTTTTTCCCCAAATTTTCAAAGAGACACTACCATGGGGCTTCGACCAAACTATCCTTTAGGAATTTGAGACATGGTGCAACATTTTACATCAAGCTGGTTTTATTGGAGTGAAACAAAGAAGCAACTAACCTACATGCTAACCTATCTTCCTATGACAGTTAACCCAAATTAAACTATTGGGTTAACAAATTACTCTACCCTAGGGCTATCTGACCAGGATTAGAAAGTCTGGTCAGATTTATTCACTAATCTAACCTAGACACTTTTGCTAAGATTAAACTATTTAGCCAAATCATTCACTACCCTATCAACATCAAATTTAAAAAGAACTTGGCCATGATTGAAAGGTATGACCAAGTTACTATTATTGCATGGGGTTTTTATTTCAATTCTTTTATGCCCTCTTTTTCTTTTTCTTCTTTTTTTTTCGTTTTTCTTTTCTTTTCTTTTTCTTTCAAATTATTCGCAGAATGAAAAATCATTTGTCAACAAAAATACTAGAGACAGATAATATCCCAGTCACCAGTTGATTCCCATAATTTATGGGGTGATAACAGTCGCTACTACAGGATTCGTTTGAATCCTAACAAGTGCAGATTTTGCATCACGTCAGGACGTTTGTTAGGTTTCATCGTTTCAACATCGGGGATCATGGATGATCCTCTTAAGGTGGAGGAAATAATCCAGTTGCCCCCCCCACACACAATATTACAACTTCAAAGTCTTCAAGGCAAGGTGAACTTCTTACGACGCTTCATCGCCAACTATGACGAAATCACCAAGGGATTTATGCGTTTATTGAAGAAAAATGTTCCCTTTTTCTAGGACGAAGCCGCACAACGCTCTTTCGACGCATTAAAATACTCTCTCACAACCGCACCTCTGCTACGGCCACCTAATTAAAACAAAGATTTCCTATTGTATCTGGCTGCCGCAGAGTCAACCATAGGCATGGTTTTAGTTCAGGAAGATGATTTGTTTTCAGAATACGTGATCTATTACCTGAGCCGAGGCCTCGTAGGACTGGAACTTAATTATTCCCATCTCGAAAAACCTGCGTTGGCAACAGTTCATGCTGTGCAACGGTTCCGTCACTATGTTTTGTTTCGCAAGACCACCGCCATTGCTGTCGTGAATCCATTCCAGTACATGTTGACACGACACATTATTGATGGAAAAATCAGTAGATGGATGGTAATCCTCCAATAATTTGAATTAGACTTTGTTTCACCCAAGTCCAAGAAGTCATTGGTCTTCGCAGAACTTATTTTGGAACTTCCGGTTGAGTCAGGTGACGTTGTGCCTAAGGAATCGCCTATCCGGGGGGATATGTTTTTGATTTCATCTTTAGACCCTTGGTATGGAGATATATTTATCTATCTCCAGACTTTGAGGTGCCCCACCTCTGCTTCTCGTGACGAGTGTCGGAGGATACACCATCAGGCTAAGAATTATCTCATACTTGATGATACGTTGTATTAGAGAGGTGTAGACCGCGTCTTGCGTCGATGTCTCACTCATGAGGAGGCCTTCATAGTGCTCAATGATTGTCATACAGGAGCCTGTGGCGGTCACTTATCTGGGTTGGCAACAACCCAAAAGATTTTACGAGAAGGTTACTTCTAGCCCACACTTATGAAAGATTGTATCGAGTCAGTCAAGAAGTGCCATCTGTGCCAAATCTTCTCTCGGAAGATGAGGGCACATCCAGATCCCATGTTTCATGTCATCACAGTTGGTCCCTTCACTAAATGGGGGATTGATTACACTACATGCAACCCCCCGTCAGCGAGGGGGCACCGCTATATCATCGTAGCTGTCGACTACTTCACTAAGTGGGTCGAAGCTATGCCGATGTTCAAAGATGATGGAGATACTGCAGCTCTCTTTTTATTCAACCAAATTATAGCAAGGTTCGGCGTCCCAAGAGAGATTGTCACTGACCATGGTAGTCACTTTCAGAATCAAATGATGACCGAGTTAACGTCAAAGCTTGGGTTACGACATGAACACTCATCACCTTACTACACCCAAGCCAATGGGCAGGTGGAAGCTGTAAACAAAACACTTAAGATGATTCTACAGCGAACTATCAACTCAGCCAAGTCAAACTGGCATTTGATGTTATACTCGGCATTATGGGCTTACTGAATGTCAGTTAAGACTGCAACTGGTTTCTCACCTTTCCAACTCGTTTACGGGCTAGAGGCAGTCTTAGCCATCAAATGTCAAATCCCATCTCTGAAATTGGCAGTACAGTTATTTCCAGACACTTCTTCGCTTAAAGAACAGTTAGTACACCTTGAGCATCTTGATGAAAAGCCTCGCGATGCAGCCCTGGCCAATGAGGCTCATAAACATAAGGTCAAGTGTCAATATGATAGGTCCGTTCTTCCTTGGGTTTTTTCTAATGGCGACCTTGTCCTGGTCTATGACCAAGATAAGGACCCCCTGGGGGAAGGAAAGTTTAAACCCATGTGGTTCGGACTCTTCATTATTAAGGAGGTTTTAAAAAAGGGCACTTATCGTTTGGTTGATTTTGAAGGGAATGCTTTGGCGGAGCCTAGAAATGGGCTCTACCTCAAGAAGTATTACTCATAGAAAGGTCATTGTGGGTAACTTTTTGTAACATAT
>JZKD02S2139215.1:1056580-1071197 GCA_000966675.3 Picea glauca
CCATAGTTAAGCTCTTTTCAGACTCCCTAAAATTGAAAAGATCGTCGAGTGACCTTATTCTTTCACACTCGTTAAAATGGTCCAGAAGAACATTCCTGACGGAGTCCATAGTTAAAAAAATTTCAGACTCCTTAAAAGTGAAAAAATCACCGAGTGATCTTGTCCTTTTCACACTCGTTAAAATGGTTTTGAATTGACATCTAATTGGTGCTAGTTTACCCTTTTTTCGAACCAACTAGACTATTGTCAAAAAAGGTACCCCAATGGAGTTTCCTTTTATGCTTTTTCAGACTCTCTAAATATGAAAAACCACCGAGCTTACCTTCTCTGGGCTCATTAAACTTACATCGAAGGACGTTACCATTGTGTGTTCTATTAACCGTATTTGCATACCTTACTCATCAGCCTTGTAACAGTTTGCTTCTGCGTCTTAACACCTTTGGCCACTAGAGGAAATTTCCCGAGTATCATTTCCCTAGAACATCAGTCTTGTCCTTGTGCCTAGAGCTTGTATGTTTGCAGTACTCGTTCCTCCATTGTAACATAATATTCCTTTATTATTTTTCAAAAATTATCAAAAAGAACAAAAACAATCAAATATACCCCAAAAAGAGGATGGGAAAAGTATTTTCTTTATTGGCATCATAATGAGTCGCCCTTGGATGAAGCACATCTGTCTGTTTGATCATCAAACTAAGGGATGTAGTACGACCTTAGGAATATTTTTCTCGCTATATAGAGTTGTGTCCTCCACCATTTGGTTACTCTTCCAAACACATGGAGAGTTTGCGTTGCCTTCTGCTTCGTAGACTTATGATTAACATATATGTTTCTTGAATCTTATCACTTGTCGTGCTATTGTCCAAGGGAAGTTTTTCACTAAGCCTGAGTCAGCCCCTCTGTAATATGTCTCTTGTCCACATACCCGGCCATCCTGAATGTCCAATCAAGTCTTTGTTTGAAATCACTAAATCCTTCAGTCCGATCATCAAGATTATCAAGTCCATAACTGACGAGCCGTCGAAGACCTCTGGGTAGTGTAGTCGTACACTCATATTACACTCCTACCCGAGTTTAGAGGATTTTGAAGTTGTTTCTCGAGCTCTGAAGTACAGCCATCAGGCCAAATCAGCTTCTGGGAGATGGATACTTTATATGTATATCTTTCTGATTTCAAGATGTAGCTCCGTTGTATATTATTTACAGCTACTCTTCATAGGTATTTGACATGGATCTATAGTATATTTGATTGTTAGACATGGTTCTATTTTATCCCAATCATGGGTATGCCTGCCTCGGTGAGACATTTGTTATTTTGCAGACAACACCTCTTGATTCTTGATCCTTGGGCTCACTCGTTCATCATATCAGTACAGATTGGTAAAATATTGGTAATGTATTTTGGCCATCAGATGCTCTTCTGACCTCACACATTAGGGGGCATCTGTTATAACCCTAAATTGCACCACACATGCTTACCTGGCATCAGGCCAACTCATATCCCTTCATTGCCAAAACATCTGCTGAAAAACCTCTTTGAAAATCCTCTTGGGTCAAGGTACATGCGCCCTAACCCACTACTACATGCGTTGGAACGCTGGCAGGCCTACTACAACCCACGTTTACCTAATAAAACACAAAAATAGGTAATTTGTTGATGGGACAAAAATCTATGGGTCAGTTAACCGAAACTCCCAGCCATGCATGGCCGAGAGTTCGTCCAAAACCCTAGCTCCTTCTAGCCTATAAAAGAAGGGGTAGGGGTACTATTTGGAAGAGGAAAATTATAGCAAAGAAACTATGCCCATTTGCCGAATCCATTTGTCCCAACCCTTTAGCCTTTCCTCAAGCCTAAGGAGAATTATCGCAAAGCAATTGGAGGACAAAAGAAGAGGAGGAGCCCAGGATCAGGATCAAGGAGCAGTGGCCGGTATCGACTTTGATTGTTAATTGATTCATGTTGAAAATAATAAAATAATATTTTTCCCATCCCAATGCATGAGTTATCTGTGATTTGTGTAATTTATGCTTAATTTCTAACCCTCAAGTAGAAAAGTAGCATGCATGCATAGTGTTTTGTCTTGATTGCAGATTAACTTTGGAAGGAGCAACACAAGTAAGCGGGCAAAGTGCAACGGAGGATCTGCACCAAACATCAGTAAAAATGTTAGTAGTCCCTTTCTATGCATGTGTCTTGAAAGAGGGGTTTAATTTTTGGGTGGTAGGTTAAAAGGTCATTTCTTTATGGTCAAAATCAGCATGCAAGTCTGACCCTATTTTGCTAGTCCATAGGGTATTTTTCCCAACAACAGCTACCAATCAAATACACTGTATATCCATGTCAAATAACTATGAAGAGTAGCCGCGAATAATACACAGCGGAGCTACATCTCGAAATCAGAAAGATATACATATAAAGTATCCATTTCCCAGAAGCTGATTCGGCCTAATGGTTGTACTTCAGAGCTCGAGCAACAACCTCAAAATCTTATAAACTCGGGTAGGAGTGTAATATGAGTGTACGACTGCACTACCCAGAGGTCTTCGACGGCTCGTCGTTTATGGACTTGATAATCTTGATGATCGGACTGAAGGCTTCAGTGATTTCGAACAAAGACTTGATTGGACGTTCAGGATGGCCGGGTATGTGGACAAGAGACACGTGGCAGAGGGGCCGACTCAGGCTCAGTGACAAACTTCCCTTGGATAATAGCACGACATGTGATAAGACTCGGGAAGCATATATGTTAATCATAAGTCTACGAACCAGGAGGCAATGCAAACTCTCCATATGTTTGGAAGAGTAACCAAATGGTGGAGGACACAACTCTATATAGTGAGAAAAATCTTTCTAAGGTCGTACTACATCCCATAGTCTGATGATCAAACGGATAGATGTGCTTCATCCAAGGATGACTCATTAGGCTACCAATAAAGAAAATACTTTTCCCATCCTCTTTTTGGGGTATATTTGATTTTTTTGTTCTTTTTGATAATTTTTGAAAAAGAATAAAGGAATATTATGTTACAAATGGAGGAACGAGTACTGCAAACATACAATCTCTAGGCACAAGGACAAGACTAATGTTCTAGGGAAATGATACTCGGGAAAAATCATCCAGTGGCCAAAGGTGTTAAGACATAGAAGCAAACTGTTACAAGGCTGATGGGTAAGGTATGCAAATGCGGTTGATAGAACAAACAATATTAACGTCCTTCGATGTAAGTTTAGCAAGCCCAGAGAAGGGAAGCTCGGTAGTTTTTAATATTTAGAGAGTCTGAAAAAGCATAAAAGGAGACTCCAGTGGGGTACCTTTTTCGAAAATAGTCTAGTCGGCTCGAAAAAGGGATAAACTAGCACCGATTAGATGTCAATTCAAAACCATTTTAACGAGTGTGAAAAGGACAAGATCACTCGGCTATTTTTTCACTTTTAAGGAGTCTAAAAAAAGATTAACTATGGACTCCGTCAGGAATTTTCTTCTGGATCATTTTAACGAGTGTGAAATAATAAGGTCACTTGGCGATCTTTTCAATTTTAGGGAGTCTGAAAAGAGCTTAACTATGGACTCCGTCGGGGTTTCTTTTTCGTAAATTTAGCCCCTCAGGCCCGAAAAATGAATAAAATTATACCTGAGGATACTCTTCTAAAGAATGGGAATTCAATAGAGTACTCCTTTGTTCGTAAAGTTGACCGTCTAGACCGAAAAAGGGGTAAACTAATGCCGGACAGATGTGACTTCAAATTTCAGTTTAACGAGCGTGAAAGGTCACAAGATCGCTCGGCAATCTTTTCATTTTTAGAGGGTCTAAAAATGGCTTAAAAGGAGACCCATTATGTTTTGGGAGTCTGGAGGGTAAGACAAAGAGTGAAAAAGACCCATGTGAATGAGGCTCAAACTCGTATTCGGGAAAGACTATACGAACTCCCGAGCCTACAGTGTTGTTAGAAATGGCATGGACACCATAATGCAACCAGGACCTACCTAGGGCATCCATGCTTTGGTAAGCTCTACCATCAAGTTGTGACACTTCTATAACAGATATGATGGTTCTGTGTCACCACCTGATGGGATCGATCCTATAGCATAAAAAAGGCAACGAGATGCAAAAGTTGGGGTAATATCCTAACCTATATGCTCAAGTTGATTTTTGAAAAAAAAAAAAATTATGGACCGTCAATATTTTTTTTTTTTTTCGAAACTCAAAAAAAAATGTCCCAATACCTGCTCAAATCCCTCCCATATAACTCCTGTATCACTCAAACTGGTTTTTGGTATAAAGAAACTGATAAGGGGGTCCAAAAAAGTGACAAAAAGAGGCCAAAAAGACTATAAATAGAAGCTGGCAGCTCATTATCACCATTGCTGATTTGGAAATTGACTCTGGAGCCAAAAGACCCCCTTTGCCAAAGATTGTGATTCTGGGAGCTACAGTGGACGAAACGGACTTCTTCTTGGACAAAGTAAGTACAAACTCCCTTGTCTAGCTAGTCAATACTTCCTTTGTAGCATTTAGTTATTTTGGGGGGTGGGCATCGACCTCAAAAAGGTCATCCCTAGGTAAATGCAGGTTATCCAGGGACAGCCCGTGAGTACCTGCGTGCAGAGCAAAGCCTGCCCGCAAATGCCACCTCTACAGGCCACGTTTACCCCCCCCCCCGCGTGATGAAAAATCCAATGGAAACATGTATTGACCCTGCTTTACCTTGTTGTGTTGGCAGGATGTATGTGCAGTGGAGGGAAAGGGAGCACGAGGCCTCCAATGAGTTAGTGGCTGCAGATCCGAATGTTGTGGCCGTGCTGACGCAGTGTGGGTTGGTAAAAAAAAATTTATGTCCGTTCATGCACACGCAACCAAGGCTATTGAATGCCTTGGTTGATTACTGGCATCCTAATGCAGAGGCTTTCATGTTAGAGGGGCAATCCTTGGTGCCCACCACCGAGGATATATACTTTCTGACTAGCCTCTCAAGGAGAGGGGAACCGGTCAATTTTCACACTTTTCCTGTGGGGTCGAGCAAAGTCTCGGAGGTGATCGATGAGTACTGTGAGCCTGGGACCGATCATAGAGGTTCATCGGTACCTGTTAGTAGGATTACCCGCCTCGCCCTACAGACTTTTTTATTGCTCATTGGGCGGATTACCGGCTCAGCGATCGTGCATCAGGCTTTGCGTGCACAGATGAACTGTGCAATCCAGTGCATGAATGCACAAATTTTTGATTGGAGTACCACACTACTGGAGTGCATGAAGAGGCAATTGACAGATTGTCGACAGCGGACACATAGGAACTTCGGGTTTGGGACCATCCTGTGTTCATTATTTTTCGAGAGAGTTTTGTGCTTTATTCCTCGGCTGACAATACAAGGACATCTGGCCACTTTCCCCGCAGTATGCATATGGGCAGTGTTACTGCCGCGACAGGGTGGTGGAAGGACCGTGGAGGCCTTCAACGACGACTTCTTTTCTTGGTTGTCACGGAAGATCCCAGCTATAGAGGACTACCCATATGCGGGGATTGACTTCTCCAGAGATCCAGAGATACCAGTGCGTCCTGGTGAGGAGCGAGGGGAGATGGGTAAGTCTCCACCTGTATAGTTTTTTTTTTTGAATATGTAATTTTTATGTCTTTTTTGATATATATATCATGTTTTTGTATACTAGAGTTTTTTGATGGGTGAACGTTTATGGCATGCAGATGTGGGACCCGTGCGACCTACCGACTATGCATGGAACAGGCGTTGCCCATGGCCAGAAACCACATCTACCACCGCTGGAGGAGCAACAGTAGCAGGGAACCTCCTAGCAGGAGAGGCCGAGAGGGTCCTGAGGTGAATTGAGCGGAACTTTACTACACTCACTCGCACAGTTCCCATGGCAGAGATAGAGGACATGCCGCCATCCATGCAGACTCATGTTGTGGGGGCACCTCGGACATGGGTCTGATTTTTTAGGCATTTAGCCCAAATTGTACATGATTATAACAGGGCCCATAGGCCCTAAGCAATCTTTAGACTTTTATGTGCCACGAGCACTGATATGTTTATATTTTTTGAGGGCATAAGCCCAGTGACTCGCTATTGTTCCCACTTTTGAGGCACTTGCACCCATCTATGTACTCTGAGTATTTTATGATGTTTATGTATGATTTTTATCTCTTTTTGTGTCTTATGGATTATGTGTACAAAAATATATTTACATGTTTATGTCCATGATCTTTTTATATGTGGGCAAGATGCCAATCTAAAATGCGATTATCTAGAGTATCTGTGATTTGGTTTAATCTCCTAGGAACATGAAAATATGTAATGTAATCAAAGTTACATTCTAAGAGACGTACCCTAAGGAATCGTCGGTGTAAGGTTGGATCATGAACTCAGTATATTCTGTTTAGCTGTGACACAACCAGTTGAGCATCTAGATAGACCCAGAGATGAGAGATACCCAATGACAATGCGTCACAAAGCAACTCAATAACTGCACTATACTCGGCAACATTATTTGTGGTGTCACCTAAGCATATACCTACGGAAGATAACAATTGACCCTGTGGTGTAAATATTACCCAAGCTGCGGAGGCAAGCCTCCTCGTGTGTCGACTAGCACCGTCCGTATACCCAACGAACACCTCAGACTCACTTGACATCTGCCATATTGACGAAAGATAGCATCAATGACACATCCATAACACTTTTTAAAAGAAACGTAAACAAAAGTAATAGTACAAAGACTATACATATGTTACAAAAAGTTACCCACAGTGACCTTTCTATGAGTAATACTTCTTGAGGTAGAGCCCATTTCTAGGCTCTGCCAAAGCATTCCCTTCAAAATCGACCAAACGATAAGCGCCCTTTTTTAATACCTCTTTAATAATGAAGGGTCCGAACCACATGGGTTTAAACTTTCCTGCCCCCAGGGGGTCCTTATCTTGGTCATAGACCAGGACAAGGTCGCCCTCAGAAAAAATCTGAGGACGAATGGACCTATCATATTGACACTTGATCTTATTTTTATGAGCCTCGTTGGCCAGGGCCGCATCGCGACGCTGCTCATCAAGCTGCTCAAGGTGTTCTAACCTCTCTTCAAGTGGAGAAGTGTCTGGCAATAACTGTACTGCCAATTTCAGAGATGGGATTTGACATTCGATGGGCAAGACTGCCTCCATCCCATAAACGAGTTGGAAAGGTGAGAAACTGGTTGCAGTCTTAATGGATGTTCAGTAAGCCCATAATGCCGAGTATAACATCAAATGCCAATTTGACTGGGCTGAGTTGATAGTTCATTGTAGGATAGTCTTAAGAGTTTTGTTTACAGCTTCCACCTGCCCATTGGCTTGGGGGTAGTAAGGTGATGAATGTTCTTGCCGTAACCCAAGATTTTATGTTAATTCATACATCATTTGGTTCTGAAAGTGACTGCCATGGTCAGTGACAATCTCTCTCGAGACACCAAACTGTGCTATAATCTGGTTGAATAAGAAGAGAGCTACAGTCTCTCGATCATCTTTAAACGTTGGCATAGATTTGACCCACTTAGTGAAGTAGTCGACAGCAACGATGATATAGTGGTGCCCCCTTGTTGATGGGGGGTTGCATGTAGTGTAATCAATCCCCCACTTAGTGAAGGGACCAACTGTGATGATAGGAAACATAGGAGCTGGATGTGCCCTCATCTTCCGAGAGAAGATTTGGCACAGATGACACTTCTTGACCGACTCTATACAATCTTTGATAAGTGTGGGCCAGAAGTAACCTGCTCGTAAAATCTTTTGGGTTGTTGCCAACCCAGATAAGTGACCACCACAGGCTCCTGTATGAAAATCGTTGAGCACTATGACGGCCTCCTCATGAGTGATACATTGACGCAATATGCAGTCTACACCTCTCTGATACAACGTATCATCGAGTATGAGATAATTCTTAGCCTGATGGTGTATCCGCCGACGCTCGTCACGAGAAGCAGAGGTGGGGAACTTCAAAGTCTGGAGATAGATCAATATATCTCTGTACCAGGGGTCTGAATATTCAATCAAAAACATATCCCCCCGGATAGGTGATTCCTCAAGCACAACGTCACCTAACTCAACCGGAAGTTCCGAAATAAGTTCTGCGAAGACCAATGACTTCTTGGACTTGGCTGAAACAAAGTCTAAGTCAAATTCTTGGAGGATGACCATCCATATACTGATTTTTCCACCGATAACTCGTCGTGTCAACATGTACTGGAATGGATTCACAACAACAATGACGGTGGTCTTGCGAAACAGAACATAGTGACGAAACCGTTGAACAGCATGAACTGCTGCCAACGCAAGTTTTTTGAGATGGGAATAATTAAGTTCCGTTCCTACAAGGCCTCGACTCAGGTAATAGATCATGTATTCTAAAAACGAATCATCTTCTTGAACTAAAACCATGCCTATGGTTGACTCTGCGGCATCCAGATATAATAGGAAATCTTTGTTATAATTAGGTGGTCGTAGTAGAGGTGCAGTTGTGAGAGTGTGTTTTAATGTGTCAAAAGAGCGTTGAGCGACTTTGTCCCAAAAAAAGGGAACATTTTTCTTCAGTAAACGCATAAAGCCCTTGGTGATTTCGGCATAGTTGGCGATGAAGCGTTGTAAGAAGTTCATCTTGCCTTGAAGACTTTGAAGTTGTAAGATTGTGCGTGGGGGGGGAAACTAGATTATTGCCTCCACCTTAAGAGGATCTACCATGATCCCTGTTATTGATACGATGAAACCTAACAAACGTCCTGACGTGACGCAAAAGATGCACTTGTTGGGATTCAAGCGAATCCTGAAGTAGTGACAGCGTTCGAAGATTAGTCTGAGGTGCATAGGATGATCATTTTGCTTGCGAGAGCGTGATGCTAAATCATCTAGATAGGCCTCGACTATATGTTTGAGGTCGTGAAACGCAAAAGACACGGCCCACTGGAAAGTGGCTCCAGCATTCTTGAGGCCAAAAAGCATCTTACGATAGGCGAATGTACCCCATGGACAAATGAATGTCGTCTTGTGTTGGTCCTCAGGTTTGATTTGAATTTGATTATAGCCCGAAAAACCATCCATGAATGAAAAGGCTTCACAACCATCACATTCATCAATGATCTGGTCGATGAATGGGGTTGGATAATTATCTTTTGGACATGCCTTGTTCAAATCACGGAAATCGGTACATACATGAATCATGCCTTGTTTGTTATCGACCGGCATGGGGTTTGACACCCATTGAGTCAAATGAATAGGGTAAATGAACCCTACCTTGAGCAATTTCTAAACCTCAAGCTTAATGGCTGCTGCTTTCTTAGTATTGACTGGATGAAGTTTTTGTCGAACAGGCTTAGCATCAGAATACGCTGTGATTTCATGTTCAACTATTTTCGGATCGATACCTGGCATTTCCTCATAAGACCAGGCAAAAATGTCATAGAATTCTTTGAAAAGATCTGTGTAAATATAAATCTCTTTGAGGGAGAAATCTTCCCTGACGAAGACATTCTCCATGACACCAGGGTTGCAGGAGATGTTGATAGGTATGGTTTCAGCGATAGTCGCCATATTTCCCTCAGCATAAATTTCCTGTGTAGCGAAAAGGTTAATAGGACATGGATGACCTCTTGTCATGGTGATAGTGAATTCTCCTGCCTCGATTCGGTGTAACTCTGGGAGGAAATATGATTTGTGATGAAGATCGTCCCAAGGTTTTTCCAGACTAGTCATTTCTTCGATTATTGCTTCGTTGGAAGGCAAGACTAAGTCTAACGAATCGGTGGTAGCAAGAGAATCCTGAGCCCAAATAGGCTGTGGAAGTGGATCCAACTCTTATGCGGGAATCGGATCAGGATTAGCTGAAGCTTGCTGAACTAAAGAGTACTCTACTTCAGCAGCCGACAAGGGCATGGACATGCCGGAGTGCCCTGTCTCATCCATCGTGGCTGATGGGGAAGGAAGAATCCACGGATCCTCAAAGTAAGTCGTGCAGAACGAAGAAACGTGAAAAATCTCAGCCTTGTGGTAATTCAATATAAACTTGACATCGTCACGAGGAGGCGGGTAATCGAAGGTACCCATCAAGGATGGGCACAAACCAACTCCCACATTAACGACACCGGGTTGAGGATTATCAATCATGGGAACTGTTGATTCCCCCAAAGTTGGGTCAGGTCTAGAGAAGGATAATTGATCGATGGTCACTATCTGACCCTCATGTGGAAACAATAAGACTCGGAAAACTGTAGCAACCACATCTTGCATAGCATAAGTCCAACTCTGACTTAACAATATATTATAGTCGAGGGGGGCATCAACTACCTCTACTTCAATGCACACGGTCTTTCCTCCTAACTGCACAGGGAAAGAAGGAACGATTCCATGTGGTCGGAAAGAACGACCGTTGAACGCAGTGAGGAGAGTAGGTGATGGAGAAAAAGCGGGCTGACCAATGGCTTTCCAACATGCTAACAACATACCACAAGTCGAAGCGCCCTCATCGACCACTGTGCGGAAGATATTCCATGTAAAAAAAATTGTGGGATGAGCCACTACTAGCTGAAATGCGACGTGGTAAAGAAGATGAGGTTTTAAGTTGGTCGTATCTAACATGATGGTACCTGGTTTGCAAGTCTCAGTAGAGCCTAAAGCAGTCAACAAGTCATTCCTCTGAGCAGGGCAGCTTTGGAGGACTTCCAAAGTGGACATCGCACAAGGGGTCTGTGATAAATCTTCCACCACAGAGTAATTATGGGAAGCCCATGTGTTTGGGTTGTGAGAAGCTTTCCTAAATGCACCCTTTGGAAAGTGTGTCATTGTTTCACCCAACGTCTTCTCAATCTGTAGAGGAAGAGATGGGAGTTCGTCTTCTTTTCCCTTCTCAGAAGTTCTTGGTTTTTTATAGTCATGCGCTCGTGTTGTTATTAAAGCATCACCCCTAACCATATATATGTTCATGGATGAGGAATTGTTTGGAGGAGGGCAGGTTTCTTGGCTGCCCCCTTCAGCACTTGTAGAGGCTTGAGTTAAATTTTGCCCATGCTGAAAGGGATTAGTCAACACAGCTTGTTGTTGTTGTGTGACAAACTTCTAGGCCTCTGGAAGTCGAGGACATAGATGGGTCGGGTGGTCTTCCGCACACAAGTTGCATAGATACCTCGCCTTCCATTTTTCCGTGGTGCCCTCGCTAGCATTATCAGTGGGTTTTTTCTCCCCCTTACCCTTCTTTCATTGTTTTTTCTTCCCTTCAGGTTGTTGGGTGGCCTTTGGGTTAGTCATCTGCACGGAGTGTACTTCTGACGTTTGGGTAGGAGGAGCAACCAAGGCAGTAGTCTGGCTGGCCGCTGAGTGTTGTATAGATAATTTTTGCAATTGCTTTTTCAATTTCTCAGTGGGATTGGTTTGTGCTGAGCCAACAATACCATCGACATGTGGTCCAACTCTCTGTCTATTTTTATCTAGTATCGATCGTGGTGCATCCGGCAGGATGTTGTATAATAAACCATATTGAGAATAGATAAGCTCAAACTGTTGAGCCCTCATGATGGCATCTTCTTTGAAGAAAACTCCTGAAGTCGCAACGTCTTTGGATAATTGTGGGACTAAATACTTAAGGAACCACTCAAGCAGGAATGTCAGTGGGACTGGTACTTTGATTAGACTCTTTCAGCATCTCCATTCTCAGATATGTTCAGAGATATGGTCCGTTGTCGTCTATTCGAAATTGGCAAGCAACTCTGTGCCAACATCGTATCTCATAGGTAACTGGAAATGGTTAAGGAAGGCCATCACCAGTTCACCAAAAGAAGAGTATATTGAGCGATCAAGCTCGATGTACCATTTCACGGAACTCCTGATAAAAGTGCATTGAAACAATCGCAACTGGACGGAGTCATCTTTCAATGAGTTAGATGAACACCAAAGATGGAAAGTAGTCACGTGATCACCTGGATCTTCGTTAGGCTTGGCCTCGAACTTTGGAATGTCCAAAGGAAACTTGTTGGCATAGGAGGCCAACGTGGATCATGACAAATAGGATCATTTAACAACCTTGTCAAATCTGGCAAGTGTAACGTTTCCAGGAATGGTAGTTTGGGTTGTTGCTGATAGCCTGGAAAAAAGGGTCCTGGAGTTTGACTGGCACCAGGTTGCCAGGAAAATTTTGGCTACTGGCCTGGATTCTGATAGAAACCATGGCCCTAACCATCGTAAGGATTTTTCATCTGTGGAAACATCATTGGTTGATTCCCCATAAAGGACATAGGATGTTGGGCATGCATCGTGTTTGAAGGACTTTGGGAAGGATTACCCCATGTCTGTCCTGCTGGGAGAGGCATAGAAGTGTTTCCAGGGTTCCATTGACTGTGGAAAGAGTTACCCCAAAATGACATTCCTGAGGAGCGAACAGATCCTTGTCCTGAGTTCCAAGTTCCTGTGATATGTGCCCCCGGCATAGGAATAGTACCCTGCGTCAGAGTAGACTGTCCAAAAATGGGAGTGCCCCCAGATGGGAAAGCGGTGGATGCGAAATTGTTGTTACCAAACATCTCATTCCAAACAAACGGTGATGAACCTACTGGCATAGTTTGCGCAGGTGTGCCTTGACTTCCAGCTCCAAATGAACTAGTGTGTGCAGGCTACCTGGCGGACTGCTGATGCAAACCACCAAGCGAAGGGGACGAAGGAGAGATATGACCAACACCATAAGGAAAATCATTAAAAGGGACAGGAATGCCCCCAAGTTAACCTTGCAGAGGAGAGTTAGAGCTCCCTGCCCCCAGACCCAAAGTCTGTAAAGTGGAGTAAGTGAGTGCAGAACTGGTACCCGAACTACGCATACCGTATGAAAACGGAGGGCCTATCACACTAGGTGTGAAGAGACTGCTGATGCAAACCACCAAGCAAAGGGGACGAAGGAGAGATATGACCAACACCATAAGGAAAAGCATTAAAAGGGACAGGAATGCCCCCAAGTTGACCTTGCAGAGGAGAGTTAGAGCTCCCTGCCCCCAGACCCAAAGTCTGTAAAGTGGAGTAAGTGAGTGCAGAACTGGTACCCGAACTACGCATACCGTATGAAAACGGAGGGCCTATCACACTAGGTGTGAAGAGAGTTGTGGATGCCGCGATAGATGGGATTGGTCCACTGTGCGACGTAGTTGCAGCCGAGACCGTAGTGGCTTGGACCGATGAAGGCAAGTTAGGAGATGCTTCTCCTGTGGTAGCAACGGTGGTGGGAATGGAAGAATTCCCAGAGGAAGTAAAAGTGTTTTGTTCCATAACTGTGTGAGGCACTGACAGGTGTTTGTAAAATTGGATTAGTACAATGACCGATGGCTAAGTATCAGTGGTTGGGGTTTCAACCGAGCCAAGATTGGCGATTGATTCCTCTGGGATTTATTCGTCCACAATGGTTTGTAACTCGGTTGCTTCGAAAGACCCTTGTTGGTCTAGCTTCTGCCTCAATGGTGGTGGGGGTGGCTCTAGTATAATCGGCGGCAGGCCTAGAAGCCTTCGTGACCGACGGAGCTCGGGACCCTCCACTGTGTGAGAATATCTAAGACACGCTAAGGTATTCTACACGTTCAAACAGTAACACACACTAAAAAAGAATCCCCTAAGAGATAAGACAAGCAGTCACTAACTATTTTGAAGAACAATTACAACAACCAACACTAGAGCAACTTACTGTTGCAAGTGAAACTCAAAAATAGAAGCACCCTCCAGGTATACTCTGTAAAGCGTGGCCCGATGTTTGTCCTAGGTACTGCGATATACCCCCGCAGTCACCTGTGTATGTCCCTAAAAAGATTGGCAACTAGTTTTCCAGTACATGAACAGCCACCAAGCGAGTACAGTCGATAGTCGGGTAGACCACAATGAGAAGGGTATCAAGCCCAAAACCTGTCAATGGTATCGAGAGAAAATGGTCTGGAAGACAAATGAGGACCTCGAACGGATTCGAGACCCACGAAGCACCGTGGCAAATGAAAACGACGGAATCCCAAAACAAATCCTCGATATGTGTTCTCCACTACGCTTGGTCCGTCTTTGGAGGGGTTATCTTCGCTACCTTTCCTACGTGACCTCGTTTTTATCCTGTGTGTTAGAGAGGGGTCCTGCATAACTTCCAAGAAACTGGACTTCTACACTCCCTATCACAGACTCCAATGTTTGGTTTTGAGTGGCCTTGGAGAGTTTCCTCTCCAACCTAATCCAAGGCCCTAGTCCTGAACTAGTGTATGAACCCTACAAACAAAAAGTCTAATAGATTTTAAATTAGTGTTGCTTTTATGGGATTTTTTACGTCACGGGATATGAAGGTGAAACTGATGATGTGTAAAGACTCAAAGCAAAAACGAATGAAAAAATGCTAGAAACAAAAGACTTTTACTAAATGCAAAAATCAACAACTTTTCACTAAGAAAGACTTATTTTTCTTTTTCAAATTTTCTAAGATTTCATGCAGTAAGCATAAAGGAATTTCGCTCGACTACGAGCTACTTATGCTCTAAATGCACTGCGAAAACTTATGAACAAAAGAATTCTCCCTATATATTGATGCAGAAACACAATCTTCAAACAAAGAAGAAAATGAAAAAGAGATATATATATATAT
>JZKD02S2139215.1:1082302-1095743 GCA_000966675.3 Picea glauca
CAAGGGCTGACTCCATATCCCTAGAGATATTATACCTCTTTGCCAAAAACCTTGAAAAAACTATCTCAAACATCTAAATCTAGCCATCAGTTCAAAAGAAATCTGTCTATCAAAGATCAAGTCTCAAAGAGAGCCCTCTCTCGATTGGAAAGGCTAGTTTCCAGTATTCAAATTGGTTTGTAGGTAACCTTTGTAGATTGTTTCTTCAACCCAAAAATTTACTTAGTGATAACAAAAGGAAAGGTCATCCATAGTATTTGGAAATGGGGATAAATAAATTTATTAGTGTCAATGGATTTTCCATCCATTTCTATAACATATGTTGTTACATAAAAAATACCATTATAGAATGTTTGAAATCATCAGGCAAAGGTTATGGGTTAGAGGAGGGATGAACTCTTCGCTCTCCACGTTCATCTAAAATGAAACTGATTTTATTTTTTTTAGTAGTTTCAAACTAATATCTCTATTTAATGTTTCATATCACGTCTTCACAAAAAATTAACCATGTGAATATATTAGGGTCCTACCCTAACCCCCTTAAGTAGATAGACAGATTTGATCTATTAAATAGGGACTATGTAGTGATGTAGTGTGAAAGCAATAATTGTAATAATGCTTACTACAAGGTTCAACCTAATATAAATTTCCTTCACAAGAGAGTTCTTGCAGGGTTAGATAGAAACTAAAAAATGAAGTAGAAGCAAGGTAATTTTTTTATATCTTTTCAAATAAAAACTTTGGTTAAAAGAGGAATAAATACTTGGATTTGCATGCAAGTTAATAGGAAGCACATCCATCTAATTCATATATTCCCAAACTAAAAAGTAGGAACTAATAACAAAACATATCTAGTATTTAATTTTTTATCATTAAAGCACATTGATATTGAAAACTATATAAAGTCCATAAACTATAAAGTGCAATTTGTATAACAGTTCTATGTTCTAACCCTAGAATCAAATAAAAATTGATATTGACCAATGTGTTCTCGATTCATATCAAATGTGCTAGTGGCATATTTTCAAGAATGGAATTATGATCTTCCATCAACAATTTCCATTGTCAATTCTTGAACGTTTTCCTAGTCTTCACTAGCTTCAACTACAACTAGGTTGCTATGACCAAATGATTGTACTGAGAACATATAACATCTGTCTCATAGTCTTGAAAAATAATATGGTCATTACATTTCCTTACTTCTGCAAACAAATGTCCCATTAAAACCATTGAACCCACTACACACGTATAATTTGACAGATCTTTAAATTCTTGCATCAATGTGTTGTTATCGGACTAATCGATAGGTGTGGACACTAACAGATCTCCCTAGATCCACCTGGATCTAGAACAAAACAAGATAGGACACGACTTTTTCCCTAAGTTGTGATCATTGAATTCGCTAATAGGAAGGAATAAGTGACATACCTTTATATCGCTTCCTTAGGTCTGTGTTGTTCTCGTTTCGCTCCGGTGCTCTCGTGAAGTCAAGTCCAAGACAACACAAACCAACCAAAGTGAAGATAGAAAAATATATTCAACATCAACTTATGCATATGATCAAGGAATTACACAATAAAGTAAGAGTAACTTTATGGGAAAGAGACATGTCGTTGTATCATATTAATTGAAAGTAGAAGATACAACCTRATCGCCTTGATGTTGCAAGCTTCCTTTCAGTGACCCTTGGTTCCAACACACACACTTTCCTTGTAGTTGCATGAAGAAGATCCAATTCCTCTTGATAGACCAAATATGGCCTTCACGATTCTATCAAAGTAGGGTTCCTCACACAATTCTTTCACCAATTCTTCATTCAATCTTGCTTAACCTTTTCCATGATAAACCTTTCAATATATAGGAGAAGGAGAGATGGTTACATGGATGAGGATGATCCCATAAAATATGAGAAGTCAGTAAAATGACAACCATATGAATGCCAAATCATTTTCTATAATATTCCTTTCTATAACCCTCGAGACCTCTTCTCTTTTCCAAGCTTAAAAACGGGTTCGCACCCTGTGTATGGAGAAGACTGCGAGAATTTCGCACCCTAAGTAAAGGTGGCCTACGATAATGAGGGATTCTCGTACCCTAGGCCATAGGAAACCTATGAACTCACTTTAAAAATGTGTTTTTTGGAAGGAGACAAGGGCCACCTTTCTCAGGCAAAAAGTCCTTGTTGGGAGCCTGAATGCACCATTGTTAAGACATCACCAGAGTGACCAAAATCATGTGTAATAGAATGCCCCCCAAAGTATGAGGCTGGAATCTGTGACAACCAAAATACTTTGTAAACTATGTGTGTGTGTCAGAAACCAGGAGTGCACCTAATCGGAAACCTGCAAACAACCAAGCATCTGTAGAATATAATACTAGTTTTGAGGTAGGCATTCCCATACTCAGATCACAAATGGATGACATCATGAACGTAGGTCATGGCCAACAATCATACACCGTGGATCCATGCCATCAAAAATACTACATAGGCACCAGGAATACACTGTGGATCTATGCGAGAAGACTCAAATGAGGACAACATAGCCACATGACATACAAAGTGGATCTACATGTCTAAAAATTATAAATATTCCATCGCAGCCTGGATAAAAAAGATGAGACCCAGGGTCTTCAATCCTATCACCTAAAAGTATGAATCTGGTCATGTGATTACATGTGCTGAAGTCGAACATGGTAGAAACCACTTGATTACCGATCATTGATGAAACCATTAACAAGTGCGAGGGAAATCACCATTAATGTCAATGACTCCCAAGGTACACTAGTACAATCCAGTGAATGTGAATAAATGAGATGAGGTTAAACATTCAATGGAATCTCCCGATCAGGGGTCAATGATGAAAACCCATTGTCGAAAGAGAGGAAATCTGCCATTGAGGCATGCAAGTCCCAAGGTACCAAATAATTTCTTAGTCTTGTTTATGGATAATGAGTTAGAGTCGACGGAACAAGACTCATCACAGGAGGGCCTTGATGTATCCCCCATCAATGACACAAAATAAGTAACATATTTTGAAGGTGAAACAGAGTATGAATATAGGTCAAAATAGACACAGGGAAGGCTGACATAGTAAGAATGGAAAACTACAGATGGCCGACTCAATAGAGGCTTTGGATGAACTTCTCTTGAACATATGAATAACACGACCAAGGACTTGACATAACTGACTCAGAGACGACTCAGGATATGACCTTGTAGCAACTCGAATGAGAGACAAATGGATTTCCCAAATCAGCTTCAAATAATGAATAGGGGGTGTCATGTTCAAGAGCGACACTTACTGCCAAAAATATGAATACGAAAACACATCCCTTTCCCAAATTTTGCCCCACAATTTCTGGCGGGTACCTCTTTATTTTTACGCAAGCTAGAGGAGGATAACATATGTTTGTTGATATAAGCTCATCCTTTAGATGATTCCCTCAAAGTATGTTTAATGAACCCTAGGAAGGAGTGGCTTGGTCCCATTACAGGTCTTTCGATGTTTGTTTAAGGAGTCCAAAGATAGAAAAATCGAGGGTTTTTCATGTTTTGAGAGTCTGAAAAACACTTAAAGAGAACTCTCTCAGTTCCTTTTTCGTAAAATAGTTCGACAAGACCGAAAAAGTGATAAAATATCACCTATCGAACGTTTTGTTCAAATACTTTTACGAATGTGAACAGAACAAGGTCGCTCAACAATCTTTTCATTTTTATGGAGTGTGAAAAGAGCTTAAAGGATACTCCTTTGTGTTCGTCGTTTTCATGCTACCATGACAAGTACAAAAAGACGAGAAAAGTATACTCATTTACGTTCTCATGTATTTTTTAGCACGAGAATGAATGAAGACTGAGCTCGAAGTTTTTCTGAAAACTATAAAAAGAAGTCGTAAAAAAGAAAAAACATTCGTACTCCTTCGTGTGGACTTCAAAGTCGTTATATCTACAAAGATTCACACTCATAGGGCTATTAGGCATTAGGTTTGATGGACAAAACAATATAAAAAACAACAAAAATGGTAAAAAGTAAATATATGTGGGTAAAAGGGATTTTACCATGTTCATTGTGATTTTGCCAAGAACTTTGCCCAAAACAACTCTTTTTACCTCAAATTTCATTGGTCGATCATGGGAGGCACAGGGGACTGTTTGGTGAACCATATTCGTCAACGAGGTAAGCTCTTGATCTTCTACCTTTTCCATGGTTTAGTTTTTGTTTTCATTGGCAATTTTCAAGGTTTTGGGTTTGTTTTAGGGCCAAAACTTGCGCCTGGGCGTTCTCGCAGGCTAGCCATACGGGACCAAAACTTGCGCCCGGGAGTTCTCAAAGACTATCCATACGGGACCTATGAGAATGCATGATTCTTGCAGGCGGCCTTAAGAGCAGCTACGAGAATCTTGCATTGTGCTAAAGGGGCACCTGCGAGGGCCGAAAAATGAAATTTCAACTTGACTTTTGCTCAATAAAAAATATGCCAAGGTTTGGAATGAGTTGCTAACTCTTCTCTTATGGTTGTTGTACATAAATTTGACCATCACGATACTAGAGTGGTGAGAAAGAGAACATGAGAAGGAGGATTCCATTATCGGGAATGACCCGGGCACCGTTTCCACCCTCCGAGACTGTGGGCTCTTGAAATTCTTCCAGATTTCAGGCATGAGGACCCAAATCAGGTTGTTGGAGTACCTGGTTCATATGTGGGATGTGGACCAGCAGTTGTTTCACGTGGGAGTCCACACCTTGACCCTAGATATTGAGGATATCTACTTTCTGACAGGGTTATCACAGCGTGGGTACCATGCTATCTTGACTGGTAGTCGAGGTGGCAGACTCCCTATGAGTGAGTATTATCACCAGTACTGTGTCCCAGAGGTGGAAAGAAGCAAAGGCAAGGTGGTTATTTGGGGGGTCCAAGATTTGACCCTGCGAACCATCTTGTTTACTATAGCACGCATGGCTGGGAGTGCAGATCCACACATGGCTCTCCAGAGCTACTTCCAATATGCCATAGAGTGCACAAAGTTTCGATTCTTCAAGTGGTTGGATGCAGTTCTCCACAGTATGAAGAGGCAATTGACAAAATGCAGGAAAGGCGACCTGAAGAAGTTCGGGTACGAATCACTTTTGGTGTCCTTCTTTCTTGAGAGGGTCCCCTTGATGAAATTACAGGTTGAGTGGGATTTATTGGCCCCACAGGATCCGAGGATGCTGAGGTGGTGTAACCTCATGGCCCGACACGTAGCTGGGCATATCATAAAATACAATGGTTCGTTTTTTTACTGTTTACGGCCACAGATGTTGATGGTTGATGACTATGCCTACGCAGGATTGGACTTCCGAGGGGATCCATATTTATCCCTAAATGAGGATGCTTAATGGGGTGACCTAGGTAAGAAGTACACATTTTGTTCTTTTAAATGTTTTTGTGATTTTTATCACATAAAATGTTTTTATCTTTGTCCAAGAACTAATCAAAAATCTCTTTTTTATGACATAGATGTGGGGCCATACCAACCTCCAGGCACGTCTCCTATTCAGTGACGAGGAGAGGTGGCTTCAGTGGTGCGATGGGATGCTGAAGACTATTAGGCAGTGGAGAAAAACTTGGAGGGGTTGACTGCTGACATTCCAGACATGACTATCGGAGAGATCCCTCGGCGTTATCAGCGCCATACTGTGGGCGTGTCAGAGTCTATTGGTCGACTGCTTCGTAGGGTGGCCTGGGAAATCCTATGTTATCGTGAGCGTCACCCATGACGCTACTTTGTAGAAGCTGTGAGCTTCAGATTTTGAAATTTTGGTCCTTGGACAAAAACTTTTTGTAAAAAACTTTTGATCGTTATATACATATATACGACTTCTATCGGCTTATTTTGTGTTATGTGATGTGATTGGTTTATAAATAGCCCAAATGTCTGTCTAATACATAGTTATCTAATGCATCAGTTAATGTATTTAGACATCTAAGAATATGCTGATACTCAATATAATCAAAATAACGTTCCAAGAGGCGAATTTGTAAATATACCTATAATAAAGTAGGACTTCGAATAGCATAGACATTACTTAATTGTAGTACTACTAGCTGCGAATTGAGTCATACAACCAAGTGAAGGATACCGAGAAAAATAGCATCAATCAACAATTCGATAACGACGCTATATTCTACAATACTGTTGGTCGCACGGCCGAGACACACACCTCGTAGAGTGATCAGTTCGTTTGTAGGGGCATAAATTGCCCAAGTAGTAGAAGCAAGGTTCTGAGTACTACGGCTAGCACCATCATCGAAGCCAATGTGGGGTAGTGAAGGCTCCGACATCTGGAAACCAAACACAATGTAACATAAGCAGGCGAGGGTAGAGACCAGATAACGAAAAAGCATACTACAGTAACACACAAGAAGTATGATACAATAAAATACAATTACTCAAGCACAGGTGATCTTAGGCATACTACTTCTTTACGTACAACCCATTTCTGGGTTCGCTCAAAGGGATATCATTGTAATCTACTAACTCATAAGCTCCTTTCTCCAAAACTTGTCTAACGATATATGGTCCTCGCCACATAGCTTCAAATTTTCCATCCCCTAGCATATCACGATCTTGTTCGTAAAGGAGAACCAGATCATCTTCGAAGAAAATGCGAGGCTTGACATGTTTGTCATATTGGGATTTGATGCATTTCTTCTGGGCTTCTATGACTAGGGTAGCATCGCGATGCATTTCGTCTAATCGCATGAGATACACCAGATGTTCTTATTTGGAAAAAGTGTTTGGGAGGAGTTCGACGACTAGTTTCAGGGAGGGTATCTCACATTCAATTGGCAGGATGGATTCTAGACCATAAACTAACCGAAATGGTGTAAACCTGGTAGCAGACTTAACGGATGTCTGCTAAGCCCACAATGATGAAAACAACATCGTGTTCCAACTCGTTTTGTGAATCCCTATCATTCGTCGAAGCATGGTAATGAGGACTTTGTTAATTGCTTCGACTTGGTCATTGGCTTGTGGGTAATAGGGTGTTGAGTTTTCATGGTGAAGACCCAACTTTTCAGTGAGTTCGAACATCATGAATTTTTTAAAGTGGCTACCGTGATCACTGACGATAGCCTGAGGAACGCCAAAATGAGCTATGATGTGATTGAATATGCATAATGTTGTGGTCTTTCCTGTGTTGTCAAATGTCAGCATCGCCTCAGCCCATTTTGTAAAATAGTCTATGGCTACAATAATGTATCCATGCCCCCCAGCCAAGTGAGGGTGACATGTCATGAAATCGAGACCCCATTTCTCAAAAGGATCGACGGAGACCACAGGGTGAAGAGGAAAGGGATGTGATCGTATTTTATGGTTGTAGGTCTGGCAAGCGTGGCATTTTTGGATGACAATTATACAATCGTTAAATAAAGAAGGTCAAAAATACCCAGCTCGCAAGATCTTCTGGGCAGTAGCATACCCAGACATATGACCACCACAGGCTCCAGAATGGTAGTCATTTAGGGCTTTCTTGGCTTTGTCAAATGTGAGGCAGCGTCAAAAAACTGAGTCAATCCCACGACGATAAAGAGTATCACCGAGGATAATATACTAACGGGCTTGGTAGCGTATTCTACGGTGGTCAGTACTAGACAAACTAGGCTGGAAAGTATGGGTTTGGAACTAATCAGAAAAAGGGATTCATCAGGTAATGAATCGACTTCTACATTTTTTGTCTCAGAGTAGGGAAAATCGCATATCAACTCGGAAAACACTAAGGATTTCTTGGACTTAGCGCGTTCAAATTCTAAGTCAAACTCCTGGAGTATCACGATCCATTTGGAGTATTTTCCCCCTAGCAGTTGACGTGTGAGAATGTGTTGCATAAGTTTGCAGTTAGAAATTACCGTAGTCTTGCGAGAGAGGATATAGTGCCAGAAACATTGAACTTCCTGGACGACTGCCAAGGCCAGTTTTTCAACATGTAAATACTTGGTTTCAGTAGGTGTTAGACTTCGAATCAAGTAATAGATGACAAGTTATTCATGAGAATCATCCTCCTGGACGAGAACCATAGTGATGGTGTAATCCGAGGCTGCAAGGTAGAGGAAATAATCACGGCTGTAATCTGATGGGAATAGGAGCGGAGTACATGTCAGGGACAGTTTCAAAGCTTCAAAGGATTTGTTGGCGATGGTATCCCATACGAACTCAGAGCCCTTTTTGAGTAGTTGTGTAAATACAAGAGTTAGTTTGGCATAGTTCGGGATTAAACAATGAAGAAAGTTTTATTTCCCTTGCAAACTTTGTAACTAGCAAAGCAAAGAAGGAGGAGGGAGATTGAGAATCACCTCAACCTTCAAAAAATCTACCCTGATCCCTTGATGTGAAACAATAAAGCCTAGAATTCAATCGGATTCTACACAGAAAACGCATTTGTGAGGATTCAAGTGTATATGGTAAAACCGACATCGGAGGAAAATGGCTCGGAGGTGTATTGGATGATCGACACAGTGCATGGAATGAGCGGGTAAGTCATAGAGATATGGATGCATGATGTGCTTGATATCATGGAAGGTATAAGACATAGCATGTTGAAAAGTTGCGCCAGTGTTTTTTAGACCGAAAGGAAGTTTCCGATAAGAAAAAGTGCCCCAAGGACAAATAAAAGTGGTTTCGTGTTGATCCTCGGGAACAATATTGATTTGATTATATCCAGAGAAACCATCCATCAAAGAGAAGATTTCACTTCCGACACAATCGTCGACAATCTAGTCGACGAAGGGGATAGGAAAGTTGTCTTTAGGACATGCTTTGTTAATATACCTATAATCAATGCACACGCATATTGTGCCTTGTTTCTTGTTGATTGGGACAAGATTGGAAACCCAGTCAGTGAGAGCCACCGGGTAAATAAATTCCTCTTTGAGAAGTTTCTCGACTTCAAGCTTGATAGCGGCCGCTTTACGTGGGTGGACCGGATGAAGGTGTTTCCGGACGGGTTTAGCGTCTGGGTATGCCTTGATCTCATGTATCATAATGTCGGGGTCAATACCTGACATTTCCTTATAGCTCCAGGCGAAGATGTCACGAAATTCTTTGAAAAGTGACTAGTAGGTGACGATTTCGTCAGGGGAACACGAAGTTCCGATATGCACATTTTCGACAATTCCAGGTTTTATGGATATGTCGAGGGGAAGGGTGGGTGAGATATTTCTTAAGTTCCCCTCTGAAAACACATCGTGTGTATACTCGGGAACAGTGGAAATGACGACAACGGTCGACGAGGTCGAGATCTGTTGGTAGCTCTCAATGGTGTGTTGTTCCAAGAAGAGGATGGAACGATGATGTCCATCGTCCCAGGGGGTGTCTTCCATAACAAACATAATCATCGCGTCTATGGGAAAAATGACTCGGAAAGGATTTGGAGATAAATCACCAAGAGAGGGGGTAGAAGAAGTTGTCGATTGAATGGCCTAATAAGTGGATTCGACCAGACTCAAAGGAATTTTGTCACCATAATGAAGATGATCACCGGGGTTGCGTACCATCCATGGGTCGTGAGACGTAGGGGTTTCATGAATAGAGGTGGAGATCATATTGAACGAAGCGATAGAAGGATGTGAAACATAGGGTGGTGGGATGGGGAAGGTACTCATTAACGAGGAGTCTTTAAGAAGACCCACACCGATGTTCTCGTATCCGGAGGGGGTTTGGCAATGAACGATACGTTGTCAGTACTCACATCCGAGTTAAATAAGGCTAATTGGTCGATGGTAATTACCTTTCCTTGATGTGGGAAACATACAACACGAAAAAGAGTCGACACAACTGCGCGCATGGAATCAATCCAACTATGGCCAAGTAGAAGGTTGTAATTGAGAGGAGCGTCAAAGACTTCCACTTCAACTTGGACCGTTTTTCCTTATAACGTAATTGGAAATGAATGGAGGAAACTGTAAGGCTTGAAACCGGAGCCATTAAAGGCTTTGAGTGTGCTGTGGGATTCAGTCAAAGGAGGAGAGATGATGGCTTTCCAGCAGGTAATAGACATGACACACGTTGAGGCACCCTCGTCGATAACAGTTCTACAAATTTTTTTGTCAGTGATAATAACTTGTATTTGGAATGCGAGTTGAGGGGGTAACCTCGGAATGTGATCTTCCAAGTCAAAAATTATTAAATTCATATCTGTAGGGTCGATTCCACTGATAGCTTTCAACAGTGCCTTCCATTGTATAGGACAACTTTGAAGGACTTCAAGGGCTGACATCGCGAAAGGTGCTTGGGACAGATCTTCAAGAATACTGTAGTTCTGGGCAGCATGGGCATGAGGATTGAAAGTTGATTTTCGAATGACGCCCTTTGGAGGAGAGAGAAGGACTATGTCAAGGCTTGGTTTTTCGAGATGAAGAGGACCATTGTTAGGTGGAGTCATAGGAGATGGTTGGACCAACGAAGGAGGTATAGCATCAACCTTTTCTTTGGAGGAGGAATAATATTTGGCTTGAGTGGTAAGTGTGATGTCGTTTTGCTTTGAATCTCCTGTACACATTAAGACATAGGATGTATTGGAGGGGGAGGGTTGGTCGTGAATGACCAACTGGGCCTGTTGTTGAGAAGGGAAGGGTTGTGACAATATGGCCGGAGTGGGTGGTTTCGTGGTCCCTTGAAGGAACTTAGTAACCTCGGCTCGTCGTGGTAAATCCTTAGTGTAGTGATCATCACCACAGATAAGACAAGGATATCGGGGTTTGTGCTTATCCCTATCGTCAACAGGTGGCGTTTTGGTTCTCTCTGCTTGTGAATTATTTGTGTCCTCCTTATTCTTACCCTTTCCTTTTCTAGATTTGTTTTTACCGGAAGGGGTAGATTGAACAACATTTACCTCAGAAGTCTTGCTGGTGGGAGGGGTAGGAGACGGAGCATTTTGAACATTAGAAGAAATGGGTTTGGGGTTGTTTCTAGAGGTTTGGATGGAATGTGGTTGGGCATGGAAAGTACCAATCACACCGTCAGCCGCATGAGAAGTAGCAAGAGTAGTTGAAGTGGCGTAAGTAGAAGGACGAGGTGCATCAGGGAGTAAGTCATAAAGAGTACTCGTTTGTGAGTAAACGAAGTCAAGGTATTGAGCATGACTAATGGCTTGTTCTTCCGTGACAACTCCACCCATGGAGATGTCATGACCGATGTCATTCACAAATGATTTCATGAACCACTCTGCCAGCAATTGATGGGGAAGTTCAAGTTTGATGAGACGTCGTCTCCGTCGCCATTCATGAATATGATCGGAGATATGAGTGGCTTTGGTTTGTTTAAAAGAACTCGAAATCTCAATCCCTATTTCATAGTGGATTGGTAACTGGTAGTGGGTGAGGAAATCCATAGAGAGGGTGTTGAAGTTGGTGAAGAAACCTCATGGTAATTCTATATACCACTTCGTGGCGGAGCCCGTGAGGGTTCGTTGAAAAAGGCATAAACAAATAGATTCATCCATCAAGGAGTTGGATGAGCACCAAAGGTGAAAAGTCATTACATGATTGTTCGGGTCCTCTCCTTGTTTTCCATCGAATTTAGGGATGTCAGATGGTAGTTTGGCCAAAATGGCGGGCCATTGGGGAGAGTGACAGATCAGATCATTTAAAATCCTTGACATATCCAAGAGGTCAAGGGTGGCTAAGAAAGGTAACTGTTTGTTCACATGTGGGTACTGGTGACTTTGGGGAGGGAGTCCTGTCAGCAAACTAGTGGGACCATAAGCAGTTTGCATATAATGTGAAGATCTGGGCAGATTCGGTGGTTGTTGTGAAGGCAAGTAACTCATAGGGTTTTACCCTTGAATGGGGGTGTGGGTTGGAGCATTCGAGCCCTAAATAGGATTAGACGTACTTGGATAGGGTTGGCCTGTACTGGGGGGTATAACAGAGCTATTCTGAGGTTGTTTCCCCCCAGTTGGGTGAGGATTATGTTGTATAAGATGATTCCAATATTGGGCCAAGGATGGAGGTATGTTTTGTCCATAGGGTGGGGTCAGTGGGGGTTGTCCTCCAATCGGGGGTTGTGTTCCAATTGGGATTTTCCCTGCAAGGGGGGGTTGAGTTGGGCCTCCTTGGTGAAATTGTCCACCAATAGGAATATGGTAATTTGGTGTGAACGACGGAATGGTGCCACTAGGATTAGTGCCTCCAATAGAGGATGGAAGAGGTCCTCTGAAAGGGGGTGGAGGAAGTGTCGGAATGAAACTGGGAGGAGAGTGCCCAAAAGGAGTGGGACCACCAAGAGTTATGGATGTGATTTGCATAGGAGCGGGGATAGAGGCATTCAACGCATGGTATCCGGGTGGAAGTGTCGGGGTGACTCTGGGTGAAAGCAGTGTGCCAATGGGGGCTTGGCTAGCCGTGGTAATCCCAGTGTGAAGACTCATAGAATCTGTGTAATGGACCATTTTTAAAGGGAGAGTCAAGATGTGGTCAACTCGTGGAGCTTCTGTACCAAGAAAATAATAAGCAGTAGTAAAAGGTACTGCGTCTGGATCAAATATTTCGGGTAGCGCAGGTGAGACAGTGATATCAACGCCTACTCCTGAGCCAAAGAGATCTCGTCTAAAAACGCCAGTAGTCCAAAAAGGATCTTGACCCTCAAGTCCTGGGAAAGGTCCAGTCGGTGATCCAGAAGACATAACAACTAAGTCTCTGGAAGAATTCACTCACATAATACGTCTCTTAGAGTCAGGATGAAGTCAAAAGTCCTCTCAAGAATTGGTAATTCGGAACTATTCTAGAGAGTCGGTTCTTTCCACTTGTGGAGTGGTAACGTCTTGGACTTCACTCTGTTGAGGAGAGCCCTCCGGTGAGTTGGTAGGCAAGGGTTGAGAACCTTCCAGATTTTCTGGGGGTAAGCTTTGCATTCTACGTGAACGATGTGGAGGGTCAATTGTGATCGAGTTAAAAACTTACGAAGAAAATCCTATGGTCAACTTGGGTAAACAAACAGTATGCGCTAATAAAAATATAGGAAGCAAAACCAAGCAAACAAGACCATCTAATTCTGAAGTCACTAGTTGGTGATGAAATCCAACGTCGCAACAACAAGACGAGAAGGGGTAGGCTAGAGTGAAAAAGTTACGTTGATGACCTGCTTAACGGACTTACTGTTAAGTACCTATACCAGATCTGCAAATATACTTCAGAAATAACCAAGAATAAACCATAAACCATTCACCATAACAATGAACACAAGAAATATCCAAAACCCTTGAGGTAGGGTAACACCATATATTAATCCTTATGGAAGGATAAAACTTCTCAAGCAATCCTTGCTTGTACAATCACAATATTCTCCACTATGTTTCATTACATTGCCTAGACTTCTTTATATAGCTCTCCCTATCTCCTAGGAACCTTCTAGAGAGCCTTCTCACATTTATTACATCCAACTACCATAGTGGGCCTTTAT
>JZKD02S2139215.1:1098295-1117507 GCA_000966675.3 Picea glauca
CATTGAATGACCACATTCTCATATATTAAATGACTTCCACTAATAACACATAACTACATTCCCATTGGGTACCTCCCTAGGTACCCCATATTACCTCCCTAGGTATACCACACTTACACCCTGGTGCAAACTCCCACACATAATCGTGGGTATACCCTCCAAGGAGCCCGAGTGAGTTTGTCCAACATCGATTCCAGGTACCATGAAGACTTGCCCCTTCACATTCACCTTGTGTAAGACCCTAAGAAGATAGGCCACTAAGGTTACCACCAACAACAATAAAGCCTAGGGGGATAGTCGACAGTCCGATCCACACGCAAGGGTAGGGTATATAGCCTGAAATCAGCTTGTGAGGATTCCACTCATCATTGTGGGTATACCTTCAAGTGACCCCCGTAATACGTGCAATCTCTACACCGATATCAACAAAGTAGGGTGAGTAACTCTGTCAATATCAATGTGACCTCGGGTTTGAGCCTTGTGTGAGAAGGGATTCCCAGGACAAAATGTTGCAAATGGAATTGACACTCCTTACCACAAGATGCTATTGTGTGTTTTGTGCTTTGGAGAGTATATCTCTTTTCCTATTCCAAAGCTCTAGCCTAGCTAATGTTGGTGTAATAGAGTCCTAGAAAAGAGTTACTAGTTAAATTTTAAAATTTGCGTGATATTATTAAAGGTTGTTGTTACTCAAAGGAGACGGAAATGAAACCAATGTTGTGTGAGACTCTGACCCAACAATGCATAGATAGGAATGAAAGATATCAATTTTTGTTCGATGAATCCTATTTATAGGAGCGAAAGAGGAGTTTTTTGAAACAATCTTGAACTACAATATACAATATTCTTTGAAATGCAATAACAACGAATCACGAACAATGTCAATTCTCTATTTGTTCTATTTCAACAATTGAATGCCAATATTTTCGAAATAAAAAATTGATTTAAAAAAAAAAAAAATTAATTAATTTTGAATAGAAACCACACAATAGTGGTGGACCTAAGAAAAACCAACTAATGAAAAGCAATATACAAAAAAACCCAAACCAATCTTTCAATGAAGACAAAAATAACAAGTAGACAAGCCTAGTATTTTCAAATGCACGTGGGCAACAGTTTTCCAAGTAATGAGCAATTGAGAAAGACGATTAATCTCAACTTTTAAACCGATCACCGGCTCCCAACCAAACAAGCACTGGGATTTCAGGACCAAATATTATATCCTTGTTAAGAAAAGGTCAAGAGATAACAGTTGAGAAAAAAGGAACAAGAAGAGCTTTTGATTTTCGAAGACTAATCATTCACAAAATCCAAATTCAAGAAACAATCAATCACTGGAAAAAGAAGTTATTTTCAGACACACTTACAAATCTGGGCATCTGAACATACAAAAGACCTTAATCCCAAAATTTTGCAAATGGGTTCACAGGCTAGCAGTGGTGTACAGTGCGAAAATGAAGCATTCTTGTAGGCTGGTCACAAGCAGAGTGCGAGAGGTTCGCACTGGACTGGATAGCAGGGTGCAAACTCTAGGGATTCTCGCAGGCTACAAAAGGGTTAAGTGTGCGAAGGCCTGAAACTAAGAAAAATTTGGAAAAAAGACAAAATTTTTGAAGGAACTTCTGGACCCAGAGAGTCTGTCAGGGTCTCCTCAAGACTCAGAGATTGATAGAAATGAAAAATGGTAAGGTAAGAGAAAATGGACAAGGAAAAACACCAAAAACTACTAAAAAAATGGGTTGCATCCCCAGTGGAGTCGCCAATTTTTTTATCGGACTAATCAGTAGGTGCAGACACTAACAGATCTCCCTAGATCCACCTGGATCTAGAACAAAACAGGAAAGAACACGACTCTTTCCCTAAGTTGTGATCATTGAATTCGCTAATAGGAAGGAATAAGTGACATACCTTTATATCGCTTCCTTAGGTCTCTGTTGTTCCTGTTTCACTCTGGTGCTCTCATGAAGTTAAGTCCAAGACAACACAAACCAACCAAAGTGAATATAGCAAAATATATTCAACATCAACTTATGCATATGATCAAGGAATTACACAATAAAGTAAGAGTAACTTTATGGGAAAGGGACATGTCGTTGTATCATATTAATTGAAAGTAGAAGATACAACCTGATCACCTTGATGTTGCAAGTTTCTTTCAGTGACCCTTGGTTCCAACACACACACTTTCTCTATACTTGCATGAAGAAGATCCAATTCCTCTTGATAGACCAAATAGGACCTTCAAGCTTCTGTCAAAGTAGGGTTCCTCACACAATTCTTTCACCAATTCTTCATTCAATCTTGATTAACCTTTTCCATGAGAAACCTTTCAATATATAGGAGAAGGAGAGATGGTTACATGGATGAGGATGATCCCATCAAATCTGAGAAGTCAGTAAAATGACAACCATATGAATGCCAACTCATTTTCTAGAAGATTCTCTTCTAGAACCCTCGAGACCTCTTCTCTTTTCCAATCTTAAAAACAGGTTCGCACCCTGTGTATGGAGCAGACTGCAAGAAGTTCACACCCTAAGTGAAGGTGGCCTATGAGAATGAGGGATTATCGCACCCTAGGCCATAGGCAGCCTGTGAACTCACTTTAAAAATATGTTTTTTGGAAGGAGACAAGGGCCACTTTTCTCAGGCAAAAAGTCCTTGTTGGGAGCCTGAATACACCATTGTTAAGACATCACCAGAGTGACCAAAATCACGTGTAACATGTTCTTTTTGACCTAGTTCATCTCAATAAATAATAATGAAATTTTTCTAGATTATATATCAGTGCAATGACAACAAATACATCACCTTCTCTAACCATATCAGAAACACGATCATAATCCTTGTCAATCACAACCACTTCATTGTCGTGCTCTGCATCGATGATATTTCCAAATGGGGGAAATGGTGGCAATTCTTGGTGTATCCATGGTTGAAAAAATTGTTATTTTGGTTTTGACACTCATCAAAGGACTCTACATCATCAACACATGCAAGTCATAAGAAAGAGTACTTGCGTTTCTCGATTGCATGTATATTTGCGATTTTTTTACTCCTAATAGAGTGTAAGCCCCATGTTTTAGGGATTGTAGCAAAGTTATATGGCATTGATCTATCAACATCACCAATTTCAATATTCCAGAAGAACTTTTTCAAGATAAATACATAACTCATGCAAATCAAATTTCACATTTAAATAAAAATAAACTTTGTTTTCTTAATTTAAATAAAAATACTCATGTACATATAAACATATTAAGTAAATGCATTTGAAAACATTAAAGGTTATTGAAACAACTACATACCTTCTCACATTATCCATCATTTCATTGAATTCATGGCTTAAATTTTTCTTGCACCAATTAACAACGTTGTTTTAATTTGCGAGGCAAGAAGCAGAGTGATTTATTAGATATCTCCTAAGTGCATGTTTTACATAGGCCTCAACACCAGATCATGTTCTCCTTTTCCATGTCTCGTTTCAAAAAATGTCCATGCATGGTGAACATTTGTTTTATTATGAAGCAGAGACAACCATAATAATGAGTGTGTCAATTTAAAATGACCAACACAAACATCTGACCACACTCAATGCTCTTTAAAAGTGACCCCTCATCTTGATAATTATTTATAAGGCATATTATAACAATGTTGGACAAAACATGTATCATGTGTACGATCATCAGTGATGTACAAGTGATACTCTTTAATCACTTCACGATCATTTTCATTACTATCAGAACCATCGACATGAATCTCTGCATGTCTGTACAAAATATGCACAAGTATAGATACCTAGTCTGAATGATAATACTCACTGTGTATCTCCTTTTGTAGAGTGAATGTGTAATTTTCAGCAAAATCAACAATTGATAATATTGTTCCTTTTGAAAATACATCTCGTGATTGCTTGAACTATAATTCCTTCCATCGTGTTGTATGAGAGTGCTTGATATATCTATATATTTTATCCCTAAACAACTCCATAAAATATGTCACAGAGATATCACCTTCAACTAAATCAATATTTCTTGATGTTGTCGTTGAATCTATAACATGAGTATAATCAACATATTCATATATCTTCCATTTCACAATGTGATTTGAAAATTGAGGATCATTTGGATCAATGGGGTATTTAGCATCAAAAAGGGCCAAATGAGAACATTCTTCACATTTTATACCACCAACACATTGTTTCTTATAGAATATTTGATCATTCTCTTGTGCACATAATATTTTAGATACAAATTCATGAACACTCGAAGGAGGGGGTTCATTTGGCCAACACTGTATGCCAAAATTTAGAAATTTCTCATATTATAATTCGAATTATACATGGTATCAACAACAACATGTGTCACAGACAATGATGGGTCTGACATACCATTGTTTAAGCTTCACAAATGTGTTAAGGGAAATCTTAGCTTCAACATTACTCTCCATAAAAAATTTGGACATTTCCACTTGAGTGACCTTTGTTATGTGTTTGGCATGAGTTTCATAATTTCCTTTAGATATATGATGTTGCACAACATCCTTTTCATTTGGTAGGACATGAGATTTTAAATTCCAAAAGTATTTCACCCTGTCCCTCACATTATATGGAAATCTATCTTGATAAGGTTTCCTACAGATAACAACCCAACATGCAACTTCATCATCCTCATCTAATTGAACCCTAACATTTGTACGTTTACATAAACCTTTTCTTGATGTTTTTAACGTTCTTGTAGTCATAGCCAACAAAGGATCAGTTGCAGTGTTTTTTCCACAACCCCTGTTAGCAATGTTTTACGAGAAACCACAAAATCATTGGATCGTTTCCTTGCAAGTATGGCAAGGGATGAGGTCACATTTTTTTGATACCATCTCATTTGTTTTAACCTTTTTGACACTTTTAATGCCCAATAATTTAATTGCATTTCTTAGACATTTTTGCTTTAACAATCTATGTAACAATTGAGCTTGTGCTATGACAGGAATACCTTCAAGATAATTTTCGAGTATCTTTTTTTCTTTATTTCGAGTTGTATGATCATGCATCGGAGGTCCCAATTCTTCAATTTTACTTGAATCCATATTATCCAAAAAGCATTCGTCAAGGACGATATTATTGCAACTTCCAATTAATCTCTGTAAATTTATAGATATGGTAGGATGTTGTAAGTTGGATGTTGATCCTGCATGAAAATATATAAATTTATAATATGTGAGCTTTCAAATAAATTATATACTTGTATTAAATACAATTTTATAAACACAAAAAAATATTTACTCACCAATCATGGTCTCGGTATCAATGTTTCCCATCATTTGCTCCACATTTGTCATTTCCTCGTCACCTCCATGTTCTTCATTTCTTTCATCATTGTGTTACTCAACATTTTCCATTCCTTCATCATCGCCATGTGCCTCCACATTTTGCAATTCTTCATCATCGCCATGTGCCTCCACATTTTTCATTTCTTCGTCACCACCAGGTGCCTCCACATTTCTTTCCTTTGCTCTTTTTTCTCTTAACTTTCTCATGTTTTCACCTTTTCTATATTTCCTTGCCTCTCCATCAGTTCTGGTGTGATCATGTTTTGTTGCGCATTTATTTTGGTTTCCCATGTTGAAAGAATTAAAAACCTAAACTCCAATGCCAAAAAGTTGAAATCATAGTAATATTTTGGATATAAAATTGTACAATTAATGAAATAAATTGCAATATGACATGAAAACAAAACCAAATTCACAATATTTCCCTTTATAGAAATAACAGTACTATGCTAAAAACAAATTCACCATATATCACTTATATAAAATAATGTAATATGACCCAAAAAAAAATTACAATATGTTGCTTAAAAAAAACAATAATATGCCAAAACAAAACTTTCATTTTTCCTTAAAAAAAACAAATATTAATATGCTAAAACCAATTTTACAATGTCTTTTAAAAAAACATCAATAATATGCCAAAACCAATTTTACAAAGTCTTTTAAAAAAAAATAGTAATATGTCAAAACCAAGTATAAAATATTTTCACTTATAAAGAAAATGAGCAAATATACCCTTTGTAAAGAAATTTATAATCTGAAAAAGTTTAAAACCTCCATAAGAAAAACAAAAAATACCTTAGAACTTTGTTTCGCACTGAAAATGTCTGAACTTGAACTTCTTTTCCAGACTTGTGAAGGTGAAATATGGAAATAAACTTTCGGGTGAGATAGTATATATAGTACTCTCGAGTGAGAAATTATAGAATCTCTTCGAGAATCTTAGGCAATTAATATGTCGTCCCCTAAAAGATTCTCGGGGCGTTATGTAATAAATCTCTCACCCGAGAGTTTGTTTATTCTTTTGGCCGAGAGTTGAAACAAACTCTTGGGTGAGAGTTTTTTTAAACCCCGGGTTACTTTTTGGGCCAAAAAACTCTCGCCCGAGAAATTAGTAAATTTCTCGACCAAGAGTTTTTGGCCAACGAAAACAACAAGCATTTCTACAATTTTCTAAAATTTGTCACTTGAGCAAGGTGGAAACCCTACAAAATATGAGAATTAACTATCAGAGTTTATACTAGTAGATTCATCATTGAATCTAATTTCTCATGGTATAAGAATTTTTTAATTTCATTTGGGATTTCTATTTTTTACTATTTGTTTTCTAAACTTTATCATTAGAAAATTTAGTGAGATAAAAATGAGTCACAATGAAAATTCAACATCATCACAATGACAACACCAAAAAAACGTAAAAACACACAAGGATGTTCCTTGCATTGTCCTCTTCAAAAGGGTAGTTTTATTTTGTTTGATAAGAGTCACATTTGAAAGAAAATGCGAGGACACTAACATGTGTCAATACGACACCATTTTTTAAACATATGCTATTTCGATAAATAATAAAAAAATAGTGCTTAAGTATGAAAATCCTCAACATATAGTCCACTTCCAAGTACGATCTGTGTATATTATGAGGGGCACACAGGTCACTCCATAAAATGAATAACCATCTCTAAAAAAAATGAGGGGCACACATGTCACTCATTATCCATACCTAAAATTTTAAAGTATATGTCATTGGTTCCCCTCAAATTTGTCCCATTATATGTCCATAAAAAAATTAAAAACAAATATGAGTACGAAGCTAATATAATTCTCTATAACTCTTGTGTTTTTTTCAAGGTGAAATTCCTAAGGGAGATATGGGTTTGAAGGGATTGAAGTTGAAAAACGTAAAATTTTACAGTTTTTTTGTCAAAAAAAGGCAAAAAGTGTTTCCCAACTTCATGTTTTCACCTGTAACTAAATTTCTTTGTTTATATAAAATAAATATGAAATCATGCATTTACTCTTTGAACTCTAGGTGCGAATTGTTAGTGAACTCATTTGAATTACACCATACCCATCTGCAATATTGTTATACCTCCATGCAATTTTAAAATGATAAAACGTTGTTACTCAGAAAATAAGCAGATTTTGTTACACAATGAAACTCTTTGAAATCTGGGTGTGAATTGTCAGTGAACTCATTTGAATTATACCATACCCATATGCAATATCGTTATACCTCCACACAATTTCAAGAGGATAAAATGTTGTTACTCAGAAAATGAGCAAATTTTGTCACACAATGAAACTTAGCCTGGGCCAGGTGAAAATATAATTCAATTTACCATATTATAAGGAGAACACCCAAATTAAAAAATTCTTTATAATTCAAAATGAAAACATGGAGTCGCGTAGTTAATATAATCGTGGTATATTGAAAAAATAGTAGAAAATTTTAAGAAATGTGGCATTTAATGTTGTCCTTTCCTCTCAATCAAATTAAAAGAGTTTTTAAATTACAAACATAACGCACCAACCTTACACAACTTTTATCGAAAAATACAAAGCTCAACACTTTTTATTCATGTGTGGACACGTGAAAGTGATGAAGGCAATGGGTGGACACGTTTTCTCCACGACTGCGAGAAACGAGGACTTGTAACAAAAATGTTACACGTTCAAAGACGCCTCTCACCACCTCACCAATGAAGATTGATTCAAAATTGATTGAGTCGTTGCATCTTAGAGGTAGGTCTTGATTGAGAGAGGAACGCAGCTAGTCGCTCGACCGATAGGGAAGGCCACCATCAATGTAGAAAGATATTCACATGGGAGAGAAGCATCAACAAAAGGACAAAAGTACATGGAGTCTTTAGCTCACTTTGTTTACCCAGTCATACTTCCTTATTCTTTATGGTTGGTAAAGTGTCATGAAATTCTCCCTTTCTACTTAAAGGCTAATGCATTCAAATTTGGAAGATATGGAATTAGTGGAATGAGTTAAATATTTGAAGTTGTTGGGAGTAAACATCGAGTTTGTTGCTTGTTGCATTGAGGTTGTTGCACCTTTCTTAATCCTCTAGGATAAATATAGGAATAGTTGTCCCAGCCTGAGTTCCGATGAAATGATTATGTTTATCTGGGTCAAAAAGTGGAGGAATGGAACTCTCTTGTTACCTTTCCATCGCTGTGATCATAATCGCCAATTGAAACCATGAAGCCATCATTGGGCATAATAGTGCTAGAACCAAATCCCTCATTTTTATGGTCCACTACGAATAGTTTTCTCTCTTCTACTTCATCACGCGATTAGGAGTGAGATTTCCTCCCCATGGCCAATTCCTATCATCACATCCCCTCATCAAATTCCACCCCCTCCTCCTCTAGGATTTAATATCCATACCTTGCCGACAGAGCCAGAAGAGAGGAAAACAATAGTGGTTTGGGTGAGTAGTGGGGAAAAGAGGATGAATCTCATGCTTCGCTAACCATTTCTGCACAACCCACTCTAAATAAAATCTTGGATTTATATCCTCTCCTTCTACAAAGTGTTGAGAATATGCTAAGTTTTATCACATGAAGTTGTCATGGGTCATTTTTCCCTTAGGTTTTAATTTTTACTCTTTAGTCTTTAGGTTTGTTTTATTTTTCCCTTTGTGATTTGCTTATGTTAGTCTAAACAAATAAAAGTTTGGGTTTTGGTTCACATTTTTGGCCTACACCTATGGTTCATAGCCTAGGTTCATTTTGTGGTTTATGTCTTTGACTCATCACTTCACTTGACATCAAGCACTATCAACCCCATGACTCTAACAACCTGACAAGTCACTCCATCCACTCATGCTCTTGATCCTTTCCACTATGTCCTTATGCCCGTTAAGGAGTCAAATCAATCTTTGAAAAGGGCACTGCCAACTCACAAGGCATTTTCGTAGCGCACCTTTGTACTTCTTCTCCTTTACCATCATTCTCCCTCCTCAGCTGATGTCATGTCTTTTATTGTTTTCAACACCCTTGTCTTCAAAATGAATATTAAGATTTGGTCACTTATGAGGTTCTAACTATTTACCAATTTGAAACATTCCTCCTAAGCTCGGCACTACTGAAACCACTAGTTCAGACAGAGTTGTGGATTGTGCTACAGGATTAACTGTTCGAGGTGAATTGGAGGTTGAGGGGGATGTAACAAGTCCATAGCTTACTGCAGATCTTCCACTTATCAGCCATAACATCCAGGTACTTCATGATCCTTTTCAGCTGCTTTGCAAAGCGATAAGATATCTCTATATTATCTTTTGGTATCACGTGGTGCTGCAAGCTACAACTTCTCTCACCAACTAGCATCTCTACCTCCTCTTCCTCACACTCCATAGCCATTTGCATGCTGATTTTTTTTCCTTCACTGGAACTTAGACCTTTTTCTTCATGCTTTCAGTGCCCATTTATCACCTTGGATCACATTACCCATACTGCGCTATTAAAATTATTGCTAGACTCCGCTATGGATCCTTTGTTCCATCATTTCCAATTCCTTATCAAACCTTTTCTATCTTCTATGCTCACAGCTCCAGCAGTTAGCTCCCATTTTTCACTAAGTCGTGTTATAATTTCATATCACAAGTCCACTTGGAGTAAGGAGTTAGAATCGCATGTGTTTTTAAAGGCTTTGAAGACCTTGTATGGTGTCTTAATAATAGTCTAAACCTGAACAGTGCAATCTCCCTTCACACCATTTCTCGGAGTATATTTTCCTCATTTTTTAAAACCATCAGACCCATCTATTGTTAATCTAGAAGTGAGTTGGAGGAAATCCATGAATGAACAACCATTGATCACCTTCAAAACTCAAAGACCTTTTCCTTTGTTTGGTTTCTTTACCCCTCATAGCATTACAGTCTTTGGTCATATGTTTCTCTCCATGGATACACCTCAAAATAAGAAGTCTCACAAGGGATGGAGTGTGGTCAGGACTGAGCCTTCTGACATGCACTTGTTTGATGTTGAGCCTATGGTCAAGGAGGTTTTCCAAAGGGTTGGCTTCGTCTCTTTTTTTCAAAACATGCAAAGGGGGCACTCTGAATTAGCAAGGAAGTTTTCCTTAAACTTTGATGGAATTAAGACCAAGGTAGGAAAACTTGAGTTTGAGGTATCTGAGGCCACTATTGCAGCAGCCACTAGGATACCCAACACTGGTGAGAGGTGGTTCAAATCCATGATCCTCAATGCAGCCTTTTCCAAGGATTTCCTCAAGCTAGACTATCAGAAAGCCAATTTGTCTAAGGGAGTCCTTAGGATCCACCTGGTTGAGGGTTTTGATAAAATGTTTAAGATTATCTAGAGATATTTTACATGTGAGGGAAGATTTAACATGATATACCAATATCACATTAGAATCTTTCTACATTTCACTGGTAAGGATTCAATGAATATCCCTTTTTATATGTTAAGAAGTATGGGAAAGATGTTTAATAGAGTCCAAGCCAAGTCCAAGGCTATGGACACTAGCATTTTCCACTCTGGGTTGATCAGGATGTTGGTTATGGAAGAGTTGAAGAAGAGTAACATTTCTTGGGAATGGTTCATTATCTCTGCCAATATGCAACTAGATATAGCCTCTACCCCTCAATCTAGGATGCAAAGCCCTTTTCCATCTAGTAGTTTTTCCCCAGCAAGAAAAAGCAAGAAGAGAAAAAGAAAACCTACTACCCAAGACAAAGAAACCCCTAAGGAAATTGAAGAAGAAGAAAGGGAGGTTCATAACTCCCTACAAAGATAATTTTCACCTCCTCCTGCACCTGAGTTGGAAGAAGTTCCTTCATCGACCAAAACCACAGCAAAGAAGGGGAGGAAATTGTATTTCCATTCATATGCTCCAGCAGCTAAGAGAAGAGTCAAGAGGCCTTTCACTATATCATCAACCCAAAAGGAAGTTGTTGAAGCAGAAGTCATACCCAAGGCTTCAATCCCAAATAAATTTAAAGGTAAAGGTAAAACCATTGAGAAGCCCATTGAGGTTATAGACAAAGCCTCTGTTCAAAAGAAAGATGAAGGATCTCATGGACATGTACAATGAAACCCTTGATTTGGAAAGGTTTACAACAAGAAGATTCTTGCCTCTCCATAGACAACTTAAGACTCTGTACAAACAAAACATGAGCATTCAGTCCCAAAATAGGAAGATCAAAGAAGAATTGCAACCCTTCAAGAATGATATATCTCTGAGGAACTTAAATGTTCTAGTACAAGCTTCAATAGAAAGAAATGAGCCTACTAAATAAAGAGATGTTTTCATGACAGAGGGAAAGTCTCCTGCAACAAGGAGGAGTGTTAGATTGAGAAAGTAGATAGAGGGTATGACACATGAATTTTTTAGGGTGGTTGTTTTTGCAAGATTGAAGTGTTCAAAGAAGTATGATATTTTCACCTATACAGGAATCTACAAGCTCCTAGTCCATAAACTAAGTTTTTTTGTTTTTGAAGAGTGGTTGCATCACACAGAAAAACACAGAGATTTTGTAGCACCTAGCGCTACAGAATCGTCTACACAGACTATCTTGTGATTGCGCTACCAAAGGTGCTACAGAATCACCTAGCCAAGCACATGAAGGGCACTACAAAATCTACATATCATTTTTTCAAAGGGGTGCTATGAAATCTGCAAAGAATCTTATAGGAGGGCACTATGGAATTGGCTATCGAATGCACTACATAATGGTGCTATGAACTTCCCATTACAGTCAATTTTTTTGAATTCATGACTCCTTCTTGACTTTGATGATGTGGAGAGAACCAAATATCAACAGGTGGCAGCTCAGGATCAACATATGAGATTGGAGGGAACAAGGCACTGGAGAAGGATGTGCCCAAGATGCAATACATGTCATTTAATGTTTGTTAGAGTGGTTTCCAACATGGCTCCTAAATTTAGCAGTTCGTTAGATCTATTGGTACATATGTTAGAATTGTAGTTTTTTGTGCAGAAGCCTAGGATAGGAAGGCCATCTCGCACCTTTAGTTGTTTCCTACTGTTTTTTATTATAAATACATTATATGAATGATTTGATATGTTCGAATGGTTGAGTAGAGCTCCATTTTTGTAATATATTTACCAACGAGAGTTGTTCTCTGGTTATGTATGAGACTTGAGACATTTTCATTAATAGAAGTCAGTTTCCTTTCATCATCTTGTTGCCTCTTATTCTAAAATTCTCATGATTGGATGATCCATATGAGATGTTGTGGTTGTGTTATAATGGATGTTTGATTATAATGTTGCTATGAATTTTTTTCAATGTTTTAAACTTTAAGTTCAAGAAATTCTTGTGACTGAATTTTTCTTCTCCTGACTACTTGAAGGCCTGGTGCTTATAGCATACCTATCCACCTTCCTCACTAAATATTCCTCCTATTCACCTTTATCCTTAAACCAATGACTGAAGTTAATTAAAACCTCATTTGTGTATGCATGCTAGCCTAGATTTTTGTGTTAAAACATTATTATGTTGAGTTTTTTCCATTTGACCTTTAATCACTAATTTACATTCACAAACCTTTTGGTGGGTACTAGGATTATCCTCTTGCAATATGAGGGTGATTCTCAGTGCTAACTTTCTTGGCTCTATTTTCGAGGAATGAATTGAAGACATTTCCTTGGGATTAAACGACAAAGAAATATTGATTATGAAGGTGCATTAGAAATCAGTACATTGAAGATTGTAGCTTGCACCTGGCGACTCCACCGTTTCGGTTGTGTCTCTCAAAGGAAGACACATAAGGTCTACTCCACATCTACCTTTGGAAACACCTGAAGCTTACCCAGAGAAGATTATTGAGAAAGGAAAGGCTTCTCAAGAAGTATTTTTAGTTGTTGTACCATGTACTTTTGGTCATTTATGTGATTCTACTTTTAAAACTCCAGTAGAAATATCCAATTCTCCTCTTTTACCTTCTGTTGAAGTTTCTAGAAGTTTGGATTTTGAAAAAATTTCTGTTGAATACTCTTCTTTTAGTCCCAAATTGAAAGAATACAATTTTGAAACCCTTGCTTCTTCTGATGTTGTAAGTTGGTTCAGACTTGAGAGTCTTGAATATTTTCCTACTTTGGGCCTTCCTACTCCTCCTCCTATCAAAGTTGTTGTGATTAAAGAAGATGAAACCTCTTTTCCCTTGGAACCTATACCATCTTCCTCCAAGACTCAACCTCTACCTATGAAAACTCAAACCTCTCCATCCAAGCTTCCTATTTCTCCAAAAATCCAAGCTGCAGTTGTACCTGTCAAAACTCCATCTCCCCCTTGTTCTCCTACAGTTCACAAACCAATGGCAGGTGCTAATATTCCTAGAAATAGGATGGATGCCATAGTAGCTACTAGGTATGCCCCTCTTATTTTACCTTAGACTATGAATTCTCTCCCAGTTGGAGAGTACCTTAAGTACATGCCCAAGTTCATAGGGGAGGAAGACATAACTGCAGAGGAACACCTTCAAACTTTTTATAGTTATGCATATAATATTAACATTGAGAATGAAGATGTATGGATGAGGGTATTTGTACAGAGCCTTGATGGTGAGGATAGAAAATGGTTTATGGGTTTGACTCTTTGATCTATTGTTGGGATTGAAGCTTTGGATCATGCTTTCTTGAGGCATTGAGGGGGGGGGGGGTTAAAAAGGATTTCCTTTATTATATTACATAATTTGGATCACTTAAGAGGAAAGAGGGAGAATATATTTTAGACTTCTCAAAAAGATTCAATAAAATGTACAACAATATTCCCACTAAAATAAATCCTACAGAAACCTCTGCTAAGATTACCTATGCCAGTGCTTTTAACCCTGATTTTTGCCTCCTGTTGAGAGAAAGAAGATCTACCTCTTTATCTCATATGCAAGATGCATCCTTGGAAGTATAATATAATATATGTGTAGCTGACAAAATTAGGGGAAAATAATATAGATACAGAAGGAAATGTAGAGCTGAAGCTTCAACCTCAGAATCCCCTGTTGTCCACCCTCAAGTTGATGAACTTGCAAAATTGGTAAAATCACTTTCTTCTGAAATGGAGAAGTTGAAACTTGAAGGAAAACATAACTATAGGAATAGAAAAAATGTTGATAATAGAGGAAATTTTAGAATAACAAACAATGCCCCTCATTTCCTCCAAAGAGATCAAATAAATAGGGATAGGGATATCAAAAATTCCAAGCCCCTCTCCAAAACAACCTTGTTGCTGATGAAGAAGGAGAGCATGAAGAAAATGATCCTGGAATCCTGTGTCTTGGTGACACCTCTTCATCTCCTCATGTAACCCAATCTGCATATGAAGAGTCTCTAATGGATATTCAGTTAAATGAATTGATTAAAGAGGAAAAAACAAATGACAATCCATGTAAATACAACCTAAGGTCAAAAAAGAAAGAGGGAAAGACTAACACTTCTAGTCATCCCACTAAACATAAAATTCTTCTAATACTGTGGCAACTAGCAAAAATTAAAAAGATGCACAAATCCCTCAAGCATTGGTTAAGATTCTTTCCCCAAAAATTAAAGAGATTCTGAAATCTCCATCCTCCTTTAGCTTTGAAAGTGAGATTAAAAAAATAAAAATCGTTGTACCTTTTCGGAGTTGATCAAGAATGAGGAATTCAAAAGATATCTTTCTAAAATGTTGCAGCCCAAGCCTTCTTCTAATTCCACAAATTCAATCAACCTTCAAGATGAAAAAACAGTAGTTATCCTGGGACCTTTGGCAGAGGATAGAGATGACTCATCCCCCCCTTTCTACACATCATTAAACATTCATGATAAATTCTTGCACAACTGCTTGATGGACTCAGGGGAATCTCATAACCTCATGCCTAAAATTGTCATGGATGAGCTTGGGTTGTAAATTACAAATACCTACCATGAACTATATGCATTTGATTCCAAGAAGGTGAAGTGTATTAGGGTTATTAAAGACCTGGTTGTTACCTTGTTCCAATTGCCAATGAAAAGTGTGGTCATGGATATTGTGGTGGTTGATGTCCCCACTAAGTTTGGGATGTTATTGTCATGATCTTGGATCAAAATACTAGGGGAAAATTTGTATATGGACCTTTCATATGCCACCATTCCTGTGTTTTGGGGAGAACATAGAAGGCTTTATAGGGAGGCACAACTAGCCTACATCATCAGTGATGAATAAAATCCTACCAACCACCCTATTTTTGTACTTGATATTGATTTAGGATCCAATATATTACAGCTCACTGATTCTCCTCAACCACCTATTGAAATCATAAAACAATCCATCACCTCTTGTGAAGATCCTCCTCCTAATACCTTTGTTTGGAAGATGTTTTTTGATGGGGCCTCTTATAACGAAGGTGATGGTGTTGGGGTAGTCTTTATTTCTCCTACCCAAGAGATCATATATTTGTCCTACAAGCTTGAATTTGAAACCACAAACAATGTGGAAGAATATGAGGCTCTTGTTTTGGGTTTGAGGGATGCTAAAGGCATGAGGATTGAAGAGATAACAGTGTTTGGAGATGCTGAATTAATTGTTCATCAAGTTAAAAATATGTATCAAGATAAACACCCCAAGTTAAGGACTTACATAAATGAAGTTTGGGATCTTGTTGATACTTTCTTATTAGCCTTTAATATCTCAATTGTTCCAAGAGAGGAAAACACTATGGTAGATCCCTTGGTTGTTTAAACAAGTAACTTCAGAGTTCCTTTTCCCCCTAAACTCAAATATGATGTGAAGAAGTATAGACCCTCTATACCTGACAATGTTAAACATTGGAAGGTTTTTGAGGATGATATTGAGATAAAAATATTTCTTGACACTTTGGATGTGTTTTCTGACTTACATATTGATCAAGATCGTGATACTGAAAAAATCCCTCATGCTGATATTTTCCTGAATAAAATTTTTGACCATCATATTGTTCAATTGCCCAGTAACCATATTCCAAAAGGAATAGTTCCCTTGGAGAGATTGTTTGATATAAATGATGTTGATGTAAAGGTTAAAGGTTCAACTAAAAATGTTGATGTGACTGAATGCAATTTAGGTACAGAGGAGGATCCAAAGTATGTTAAGTTGTCTAGGAGCTTGTCAAAGGAACAAAGGGTTGAGTATGTTAAGCTTTTCAAGGAGTTTGCTGATGTGTTTTCCTGGAAATATGAATATTTAAGAACATGTAACACAAACATCATTGAAAATAAGATCCCTTTGAAATAGGATACCAAGCCTTTTAGGCAGAAACCCGGACAGATAAATCCCATGTTGTTGCCTATTATGGAAAAATAAGTGAAGAAGTTGTTGGATGCCAAAATCATCATTTCTTTGATATATTCTAAGTGGGTGGCTAACTTGGCCCCTATGAGAAAGAAAAATGGGGAAATTATACTATTTGTTGATTTCAGGAATTTGAATAGAAGCTCGAGGAAAGATAATCACCCCTTTCAAAAGATGGAGCACATTTTGGAGAGAGTCACTGGTTCATCTAGGATGTCTATGATTGATGGATTTTCTGGCTACAATGAGATCTTTGTCTTGCCTGAAGATAGAGAGAAGACAASCTTTACTACTCCTTGGGGCACATTCATGTATGCTAAAATTCCCTTTGGATTGATGAATGCAGGAACGACCTTTCAACGAGCAATGGACATTGCCTTTATTGGGAATAAGGACAAGTTTGTAGTCATCTATCTAGATGACATTACAGTGTTCTCAAAATCCTATAAAGAGATTTATCATGATTTGAAAAAGGTCTCCTGAAGTGAAGAAATTTTGGTCTCTCTCTCAATCCTAAGAATTCTTTGTTTGCTATGAAGGAAGGTAAGTTATTGGGACATATTATATCAGCAGAAGGGGTAAGAATTGATCCAAGCAGAGTGTAGGATATTCAGACCTTATATTTTCCTAGATCTAAGAAAGAAGTTCAGTCTTTCTTGGGAAAAATCATTTTTTTAAGAAGGTTCATCTCTAACTTTGTTGAATTAGTGAAGTACATTACAACCATGCTTAGGAAAGGAAATGAGGTGAAATGGATTATTGTGGCTCGAGAATATTTTGATCAGATCAAAAAGGCCTTGAATGAAGCACATGTGCTCATCATCCTTGACTATTCCAAGGAGTTTTTGATATTTTCCTTTGCTTCATTTGACACATTAGTTGTTGTTTTTCTGTAGAAAAATATAGAGGGGTTAGAGAAACCTATTTCCTTTTTTAGCAGAGCATTGAGGGATGCAGAAATGAGATATGATATCATGGAAAAGAAGGCTTATGCTTTGGTCAAATCCCTCAAGGATTTCAGAGCATATTTTATGCATTCAAAGATTGTTTCATATGTCCCTTCAGCCTTAGTGAAAGAGATACATCCAACCCGACATAGATGGGAAGAGGAGCAAATGGATTGTTAAAATTGTGGAATTTGACCTTGAAATGAAGCCCACTAAATTAGTGAAAGTGTTAAGCCCTAATATTGGCTCATTTCCCCTTAATTAGGGCATATTACATTAGTAATGTTATTTTATTTATGTCGTATTTATTCCATTAGTTGTAGTTATACCTCCTAGTCTCCTATATATACCAAGGAGACATTTTCATTTGGAATTATCTTGTACTTGAACATTTATGTGGGGTAAAAGGAGGTTTCCCCCTTGAAGAGGCTTATTATCTAAAATTATCTCTTTTTCAAGGCGTTGAGTACTTATTCTGAGGTTTTTCTATGCTATATTGATATTTGGTTCTTAACATATGGTATCAGAGCCCAAGGTCTTGGGTTTTCGCTGCTAATTCTGAGACACTGTGGAATTTTCGCTATAAATTTTTTTCTACAACGATTCAAAAGGAACGGCTTGGAGGTTGTTTATTATATGGATCAAGGTAAGTTGGGTTAAACATTCATCTCCCGAAGCCTTATATTTTCGTAGATACATCCTTTGTAAGAGAGGGTTTTGGAATCATTTTGAATTTAGTCATTGCATAATTTTCTCTATAAATATTTTTTTGTAACGTTTCAGACCCTAAACTTCAGAGGATATTATAAGAAATTAGTAAGGTATCTATGGAAAAAATTTCAACTTCTGGGTCATCTTAAATTTGTAGATACACCCTGTGGAAGATAGTGTATCTGACTAGTCCTATTGACTAGTCTCAAGTAGGTGTTCCGGGTAAAACAATAATAAATTATTCCTAGGGTATCCAAATTTAGTGAGACTAGTTTCATTGGATAGTGGATAGCCCACAGTAGTTCTGGTATGAGTTTCAAAATTTTATATCAATTATTTTGGGTGGAGAACGCTATACAAGGGAGATCTCCTCGAAAGTCCAAAAAGAAGCAAGTTGCGTGGAAGTTACCGTAAATTCCACTTGGCACATCCAATTTTTATCAGACCTGTGGCATTGAAGAGAAGAAATATCAGAGACCTACAAAAAATAAAAGTTCATACTCAGAAGGGCCGAAATTTTGGAGATACAATAAAAGGAAGATTGTCTAGCAGAACCACCTCAAAATCAAGGTTTAAAGTGATACTTGGCCAACATGCCACCAAAAAAGGCAACTTATACACCAAATAAGCCTCTAGACAATCCTACTTGGACTATTGATGAAGGTGAAGAAATGCGTAGGGACATAAATGATTTACAAAAGAAGACAGTAACCAAAGATGAACTACAAGAGATGATGGATTCTATGGAAGCTAAGTTGGATACTAAGATTGCTGGTTTAAAAGGGGAGATCATGGAAGGATTGAAAAATTTCCTAATAGAGAGGACGCTTGAAAGTGAAAATGTATCCCATGAAATTCATGATGAGGAAACAAGGAAGGTGAATCAAGAATGGAGAAACTCCAACTTTGGGTTGAAGACCAACCATGTTCCTAAGATCGATATG
>JZKD02S2139215.1:1161110-1200284 GCA_000966675.3 Picea glauca
CAAAGATGTTGACATCAATGCCATGAGTATCATAGTGGATTCTATAAAATACCACTTGATACCCTACATCTCCCATCTTGACTCATCGAAGAAGATGTATGATGCCCTAACAAATATCTTCTCGGTTAGAAACATCAGACAAGTTATGAGTCTGAAGAATGAGCTCTGTGACATGAAGATGAATGAGGATGACAACATAACATCATACTTTGTAAGGATCTCCTAGTTAAGAGACCAAATACAAGCTATTGAAGAGATCACTTCAGAGAAGGAATTGGTGAACATAGTACTCAATGGCCTTCCCAAGACATGTTATGCATTTTCTGCAAGCATGAACATAAGGAAGGAGTACCCAACATTTGAAGAACTTTGGACTTGTTGTGCTCAAGAAGAATCAAGGATCAATGCAAAAGAGAAACCCCAAAAGAAGTACGATGATCAAGCCTTCACAACAAGATTCAAGAACTTCAGGAACAAAAGGAAGTTTGGTTCAAGGAGGAAGCCAAATCAAGAGAAATACATTTCAGAAGTGCAATGCTTCAACTGTTGAAAGTATGGTCACTACAAGAGTCATTGTCCCGAGCTAAAGAAAAGGAAAGAGAGACATGAAGCATCAGTTGCCAAAGAAAAGGAACCTACAAAGAAGACTAAGCAGGATGGAAGAAACTTCTTCTTCTAAAAGGTAACAACACTCTTCTCATTTTATGTACATATCTTGTTTGCATCGTCGTTGTACATATCTTGTATATCTATCTCTTAGAAAGATAAAATGTTCCAAGAAGAACTATATTCATGGAAGAACAACAAGATAAGTATTGTTATACAAGAAAAGAAGAAATATATCATGTGAAAGCTATTACAAGATAAGACGAAATCAAAATCAATCTTGAAGAGACTTAGAAGAAGCAAAGATAGAAAAAAAAAAGTCAGCAATCGAGAGGAAATTGGAAAAAGACTTATGACGTTTTGTAGAAGACAAAAAGATGGAAGTGTGGACTCTATTATACATTGCAAAAGACAATAAAGATGTAGATCGAAGAATGGAATCTGTCAGACGGAGGGAGCCGATTATATGCACTCTTACATGAAGCAAGGGTTAGGAGGGAGCTAATCCTATGATCCATTGAAGATGATGAAATATATATCCATGGTAGCAGCCATGAAAAGAAAGTACGTGTTCAATTCAACCGCAGAAGAAGACTTCTTTGAAGACAAGCCTTAAAGTATTCCTGGTTGTCCATCCAGATCCGTGATCCTATGATGATGGGAAGAAGTGGAATCTCTAGGGAATGGAATCTATAAGAAACTCCATGGACCCAAAAGAAAAGAAAAACATGAAGAAGAACATGAAGATTCCAAGAAAGAAAGAGGAACCAGAATAACCAATCATTGTATCAAGAATCACAAGATTAACAGCCTAATATGAAATCACTAAAAGCAATCAAGCAGAAGAACTAAAAGTCGTGACGAAGAACAATGTATGGAAGACTTATGAATGAAAGCATTGCGAGATCTAGAATCAGAGGTTCTCCCATATGGAGGGAGAAGACTATGATGATTACTTGTTCCAGTACACCAGACATATCACTACATGAGTCATTATATCATCCACAACATCCATGAGTTGGAGTTCTACATCAGATGAATGCAAAGAATGTTCTCCAGAGAAATTGAATAAAGAACGTATGAAGAGAAATCTCAAGACTTTGAGGCATACCAGAAAGAGACTCCTGCACGCAGATAGAAGAAGATAACTTGGTGGAGAACCCCCAGTGCACAGCAGAAGCATGGTGAATATTCCCTATAACATCAAGATGATTACTCAGCAGATAAGATCTCATGATGATAGAAGAAGTACCACATGCATATGTTCCAGTTTTCCAACTATGATATACTCTATTGTTCAGATCTACATGAAGCCCTCACAATGTTCCAGACTTAAGTACACTTGAAATCAAGCTTTAAATTATCCATGATGAAGTCCAGAAAGGAGAAAATGATTCTCCAATACATATCTCCACAGATGAGCAGATAAGCAGACATTTTTGTAAAACTTCTATCCAAGATGAAAGAGTTTGCGTACTCAAGTTGGAGCTCGTGGAAACAACTTCCTTCTTATTGAAAAAGGATGAAATGACTCTCCAAGTTAGGAGGGAGCACTGAAAACATTAATGAAGACATTCATCCTTAAATTTGAAAAATAGTCCATCTTGGACAGATGCTTTACTGTTCAGAAAGTGGATTGAGACTTCTGACGGACAGTCACTTCCTATTGTGGTTAACATAGGAAGTAGTCTGATTACTGATGTATCATAGACAATGACTTCCCATTGTGGTTAACATGGGGAGTGGTCTAGGGTAGTCTCTCTTCTTGAGGGTTACTCAAGAAGACTGGCTCACCTCGCCAGACAACGATTTCTCATTGTGGTTAACATGAGGAATGGTCTGTTTTGGAGGTTGATGCAGGACAATATTTTCCTCTCTTGGTTAACAGAGGAAATGGTCTGGACAGTCATTCCTTAGGGTTATACATTCTCTCCAGGGCACACTTTGATTAGTGTAGGAGGAATGGCCCGGGGTGGGGAATGGTCCAGGCTCAACAATCAGGGAAAGACATTCCTTAGGGTTATACATTCTCTCCAGTGCGCACTTTGATTAGTGTAGGAGGAATGGCCTAGGGTGGGAAATGGTCCAGGCTCAACAATCAGGGACAAACATTCCTTAGGGTTATACATTCTCTCCAGGGTGCACTTTGATTAGTGTAGGAGGAATGGCCCAGGGTGGGAAATGGTCCAGGCTCAGCAATCAGGGACATACATTCCTTAGGGTTATACATTCTCTCCAGGGCGCAATTTGATTAGTGTAGGAGGAATGGCCCAAGGTGGGGAATGGTCCAGACTCAGACATTCCTTAGGGTTTATACATTCTGTTCAGGGTGCACTTTGATTAGTGTAGGAAGAATGGCCCAGGGTGAGGAATAGTCCATGCTCAGAAATCAGAAACAATCCTTCTTCCTTGTTTGAGAAGAATAGGGAAGATAGCCCATTCCTGATGAGGGCAGATATTCTTTCAAATCTCACAAACGTAAGTGAAATATTGGCCCATATGATTCAGTTTATTTTTAACAATATTTTTCTGTGTAGGATGGCATCAGATGATTGTTATGGAGACTACCTATCTCCAGACAATAGAGATATACTACTGTGGTGGATATGTTCCATTGTTCATGAGGCATATATTCTTTCAGAGCTCACAGATGTGAGTGAAAGATTGGCCCAAATAATTCAGTCTATATCATAACATTGTTTCTATGCAGGTTGTTATTAGATGTTTGTTATGAATACTGTATGACAATAGATGAAGACTACTGTGGTGGATATGATCCATTGTTCATTACTATACATTTTTGATCAAGTACTTGTGTGTTACTTGGTGTGGTAGTGAACCACTGGATTGTAGTTATGTACTACTATGGATAGACACAGTTGTGTTCTATTTTTGTTCTAACTTCCTTGAAAACTATCAACAGTTTATTGAAAATAATCACCATCCAGACGAATGATGAACAGAGATTTTCCAGACGGAAATTGGTTCAGAGCATTTACTCCTCTAGATTATAAGAGTGGATCGTGTATCACTCTATGGTGTGAGTGACTTATCCAGCATCATGTCTAATTACTCAAATGAAGTATGGTTTCGAGAGATGATGCAGCTGATGGTGATGGTGATGCTCATGATCTAGTCATGAAATAGTCTAGATGACTATATTGATGCTACCGGGTAAATGGTATGTTTTGTGCTCAAGTCCATTACCTGTAATACCTCCCTAGCTAGGAGGGAGTGTTAATATTATGGTAGTTGCAGGAGGTATTTACCTCCACATGTGAACCTGACGAGAATAGAAGACTCCGGAAAGAAAGAGAAAACCCTAATGAGTTGGCTAATAACCCTAGAAGTCTTGTTGGCTCAATAAGATAATTTATATTAGGTTATTAGCCTCCAAGAGAAGAAGTCGGCCAGAAATAATAATAATATACTAAACAGACACATATCTAGAAGGAGAAGTCAGCCCCAACAAATCTAGCAGAACCAGTATAAATACAGGGCACCAGTTCTCATTTGACAGCATCTTAGAATTGCAGTTCCCAGTTTGGTGCACACGTGTGGAGGAGAGCTGCAGGTGGAGTTGCAGCTGCAGCAGCAACAAGTTTTCAGTATTGGCTTGAATATCTCTTGGCTAGGGTTTGGACTATCTGATCATCTTTTTGTGATGCGTTATCCTTGGGGAAAGGTGCGCTACCCTTTGTTTGGCTATCTAGCCTAGGGTTTCCTTCTGGAGGAATTCTCAGTCAAGGTTAAGGTGCTCGGAGGGTGGCTTTGGCCTATGGTTGGGTGACGAGGGTATTGTCAATGGTAAAACGAGCACACCATCTTCTATATTCTAACAAGGGGGAAGAGAGATGACGAGTTGGAATGGTTGTGGGAGTTCGTTGTTGAGAGGAGATAATAGCGAGCCTTAGGAACCACCACCTCTTATGGATTCATATCCCCAACTTAGGGGTGACTTGTTGTTGAGAACTAGAACAAAAAGTCTATGATTGAGAGGAATGCCCATCCTCTGTAGTGGGTTGTTTTTTAACAAGATAAGTGTTCATATTCACYGTGTTAATTATGTTGAATTGTTGAGTTAATTTCTATGYATTTCMTTCTGAGTTTARYTTATTTATTGTTTCATGTTACRCCTAAATGACGCTTATGCACCYGTGTTTTCATTTAAAWGAATGYTTTTGTGTGTGTGTTTATTAGTTGTTKCACATGTTTAATTGATTTATTTACATTTTAATGGTTATGGACATTTTCATGAGATTGTATGTCATGTTATATATTTCCACATTTAAAATTGGTATTAGAGTTTTTAAATTCATCGAAGTTAGTAATAATGTGACTTAGTTGGGGGATGAGTGTTTTTTACATTGTGGTATTAGAGTAAATTTAGTTTTTTCTTGTAATAGGTATGTTACAAGGAATTTAGGACATTAACAAATGATATGAATATTAAGTCAAATTGGTACATCTAATAGATGTGTCAAAATGGAAAAAAAAAACCTTAAATTTATAAAAGGAAATTTGTTTTAAAAAGTTAATCATAAAAATAATATAATAAAGTAGCAAATTTATAGTCATAAAAGTTCATATTAATAATTTTTTTGGATTTTTTTAATTAAACTTATGGGTAAGAAAATGTGTTTGCTCCTAGGAAGTTACAAGATCAAATCCAAAGAGAGTAGGATATGTACACCTTCATAGACATCATTACTCAAATTATTGTTGAGAGAGAGTTCCTTGTCCCACAAACAAGAGGGTCTCATACACCAATTTGATGTATGACTTGGTCATGACCTTAAAATTATATTATGATTATGATATTGTATTTATAAAATATTAATTAATTAATATTTTTTCTTAAATTTATTCATATAAATTATAAACCTTTAACTTTAAATTATAACCCTTTAACTTTAAGATAATAATATATTTCACATCTTTTCTAAAATTAATAATAACTTAATAATGTCTACTTTTAATTTTAATATTAAGATAATATAAATATGTATATGAATTATATGTTAAATGCTTCTTTATTAAATATTTTTTTTTAATAGTATTTGAATGAATCAAAGAAATGAAATTTAAATTGTGAAATATTAATTTAAGTTAATAAATTTAATAAACATAATAAAGTGAAGTATCGGTCTAGTTTCCATATCAACCTTAATATTAAATTTGTTTGTACACGGAAAACCTCTTTTGAAGATATTTTAGATGGATATCTACAAAGTTTGAGGATGGAGCTATGCATTTTTAATATAAGTAAGATGTATTAAGTGTGCTTTATTTATATTTAATATAAGTGAGATGTGTTAAGTGTGTTTTATCTATAAATTGTGAAATATTAATGCAAGTTAATAATAATTTAATAAATATAATAAAGTGGAGTATTGGTCTAGTCTCCATATTAACATTAATATTAAATTTATTTGTAGTTGTTATATCAATATATTAAATATATTAACATTAATATTAAATTTATTTGTAGTTGTTATATCAATATTAATATTAAATTTGTTGGTATATTTAAATGTAAAAAAAAACTTTTTTAAAGATATTTTAGATGAATATTTACAAAGTTTGAAGATGGAAGAACATTAATATTAAATTTGTTTGTAGTCTTCATATCAACATTAATATTAAATTTGTTTGTATATCTAAATGTGAAAAAAAACTCTTTTGAAGATATTTTAGATGGATATGTACAAAGTTTGAAGATGGAGCTATGCATTTTTAATATGAGTAAGATGTGTTAAGTGTGTTTCATCTATACATTGAATTGAATTGCAAAGAAAATCTTCCTCGAACATGTTTCCATGAACATATTTTAAATGAATATCTACACAGTTTAAAGTTGGATCTCCACTCTACTTGAGGATTTGCACTTAAGTATAAGAACCATGTGTTAGATGTGTTAGGTGTGTCTTTTTTATACATTAAAAAAAATAAAATTAATAATAGCATATATATTTTGTTAGTTTAGTCCATTCAATAGCGTTGAATTATTTCCACGCGAAATATTATTGTTATTAAACCCCAACCAAAGATATGCTCGTACATTTATTTTCATTAATTTATTTTTAATGTAAACAATTACATGTATTTATTTCTTTATTTTTAATGTAAATAATATTTTTAATTTTAATGTATGTTTTGATTATTTTGAGGTGAATTTTATGTTTAATTTTTTTCAAAATTCTGTAAAAAAGTATTGGATTGTATATTTGAGTGGCTAAGTCTATTTACTCCGAGTGTTTTAGAATTTTTTTAACACGTTGAATTCATTTATAAATTCATAAATACAATTTAAACATAAAAAAATTACAATTTCGTCCAAATTTATGTCGTCAAATTTCGATGAAAAAAATCAAAACCTAGAACAGTTAGACAACATCATAGTTTTAGTGATTTGAAATTCAAAATTTAGATAGAAACATAAATTTAAATTTTGTAAAAACACACTCGTGTTTAATAATGCTTATCCAACCCATCTTTAACCAAACCCCTTCTATTATGGAATACATAAATCATAACAAATTCCATTGTTTTTTCCTTTTCAATATGTCTTCACTATAATATATGTTACACATATTCATAGATAATAAAATCATCTTATTACAAATATATAGTTTTTTTTAATAAATACTATTGTTTTTTCTTCATTGTTGTTAGATAAATCTTAAACACTTTTTTTTTTCTTCGTTGTTGTTAGATAAATCCTAAACAATTTTTTTTTCTAACTCAATAGTGAGAAAAATAGATTAATAATGTTTCATATATAAACAAAAAAATTATATAAGCATAGAGGGGCCTCCGCAGTGCAACATATTAACTGCGTAGTGTAAGTCATTAATCTATGACCCATATCCATGAGTATTAGTTGCAACTGACCAATAATTCTCATGATTTGAATAGTCCACTTAGCACTCATTGCATCAGGTGACGCTCACATGGGTGAAGAAATGGGATTGAAACCAGTGAAATGAATCGCATAGCATCAATCATCACTTCTGGGGCTTGCACCCGGTAACCAGGACTTCCCAGGTGGTCACCCATCCCAAGACGCCCCTGGCTCAAGCACACTTAACTGTGGAGTTTTCCCCACAATCAAGCCCACTTAGCTTGCTACCCCATTTGCAAAACCTTAGCAAGTATTGTGCCTTATGAACTATCCAGTTAGAGCTCCCTTCACTCTTATTATTTAAGCATAGAGGGGCTTCTGCAGTGCAACATATTAGATATCATTTTTGGGATTAACTACGTAGTGTAAGTCATTAATCTATGACCCATATCCATGAGTATTAGTTGCAACTGACCAATAATTCCCATGATTCGAATAGTCCACTTAGCACTCATTTCATCGGGTGATGCTCACAGGGGTGAAGAAATGGGATTGAAACCAGCGAAATGAATCCCATAACATCAATCATCACTTCCAGGATTCATTTTGTTGGTTTCAACTCCATTTCTTCACCCCTATGAGCATCACCCGATGCAATGAGTGCTAAGTGGACTATTCGAATCATGAGAATTATTTGTCATTTGTGACTAATACTCATGGATATGGATCATAGATTAATGATTCACACTACGTAGTTAATCCTGAAAATGATATCTAATATGTTGCACTACGGAAGCCCCTATATGCTTAAATAATAAGAGTGAAGGGAGCTCTAACTGGATAGTTCATAAGGCATAATACTTGCTAAGGTTTTGCAAATGGGGTAGCAAGCTAAGTGGGCTTGATTGTGGGGAAAACTCCACAGTTAAGTGCGCTTGAGCTAGAGGCATCTTGGGATGGGTGACCACTTAGGAAGTCATGGTTACCGGGTGCAAGCCCCGGAAGTGATGATTGATGCTATGTGATTCATTTCATTGGTTTCAATCCCATTTCTTCACCCCTGTGAGCATCACCCGATGCAATGAGTGCTAAGTGGACTATTTGAATCGTGAGAATTATTGGTCAATTGCGACTAATACTCATGGATATGGGTCATAGATTAATGACTTACACTACGCAGTTAATCCCGAAAATGATAATTTCAAGTTTTATTGTCTTTATTAATTTAAAAAATATATAAGATATTTGTTTTTTTGTTTTTGTAATTTTTTTTTTTTAATGATTTGACCAAATACTATAAGATGAAGTTATTTAACTTAAAAAATGGTTTTTGTTTTTATAAATATGATATAAAATCCTTAGAAATTTGAATGTTTTTACTAAAATATTACCAAACAATTGTTGTATCAACATAGACATATACCTTATTTGATCCAAAGAAATAAAATGTCAAATAGAGAAATTCAAAATTAATATAATTCTAAAAAATTTAATAAATAGAAATTATATATTCGAAAATGTTGATTTTTCATATGAGATGACATTGTATATGAATCGATATACTATTACAATGATGAGTGTTCCATATATAGAGAACATATGGTGATCATCCATGAAAGGATGTGCCCCTTGGATAATAGATAACTATTTATTTATTATATATATTTATACTTTGTATTATATATATATGGAATAATGTCTTCTCGATGTTATCCAAACATCAACACTCCCTCTCAACAAGGGATACATTCTTCATCATGTCAAATCTTGTCTCTAAAGTATACAAACTTCACTCTAAACTCATGACACATGTCTGTCAGTCCTGGGAGATGTCTCGCTCCCACCTAAAACGAGGGCAAAATCCCTCTATGACTCTCCCTCTCCACCAATTGACTCTCTTTGAGATCATGCTCACTCTAGATTCACATGTGATACCATATATCATCTTGAGTCTTTATCATTGTTTGTCAAATCATCATGAATAGGAAAAATACCACACGAGGGTTGTTCACCATAGGTACACCCATGTGAGTGAATGTCAACCCGATGCTAACTAACAAATGGAAAGCACCTCAAGCACCTCGATTCCACATTATTCCTTGTCATGATCAAGGAAGGACTATGCATGGATCCATTTATCATAAGTACACCCTTGTGATAAATGTATCCTATCTCCATTGGTCTGCAGCCCAATCTAGGAGAAGGTAAGCTCGATTCTTGCTAGGGTCATTCACATGTGTTTATACACGTCATGTAGTTGGTATCCACAAGACTTGAGCTAGCTCATCCTACAAGGGGTGGCCAGTCCCTTGGGGTTGATTAAGCTAAGTAATCTTGGACCATACTTGACATATCGAGGTTCCCTCATGAAACTAATGTCTCAGCTCACTCATGAACTATGTCCATACTAGACATCTTGTGTTTCCCTCATGGAACACGTGTCTAAGACATATCAAGGTTCCCTCATGGAACCAATGTCTTCTCTAGGACACATCGAGGTTCCCTCATGGAACTAATGTCCCCCAAGGAATATCGAGGTTTACTCATGAAACCAATGTCTTGGTTCCTTCATTTGACCATATGAGGCACGTTAGGATGAATTCCACATCCCCCCTACTAGTCCACACATGACCCTCTAGGGAGAATGTCTCATGCTTGTTTCCTCAAAATTCAACGCTCCCTCTTAACTAGGAAGGCATATTTCTATGATGTCTTCATCTAGTAGTCCACTGACTACTCTGCAATCAGCTAGTAACACACAACTACTACCATGTCATTGGTAGCTTGAATCATCCATCATAGTCTCTATGATCAAGCAACATATGACTACTCCAAGAGATCTGGTAATCTCCATGAAAATCATCTAGTAGCACACAACTACTACAATGCCATCCAATAAAACATGTCTGTGTTGATCCACAGTAGTAAACAACTATTGTCCAATGGTACAAAAACACTGCTAGTAGCACATAGCTATTGTCTAGTGACACAGAGTCACTTCCAGTGGTACAAAACCATTGTAGTAGCACACAACTACTATCCAGAGACACATAGTCTCCTCCATAGTCTCACGACTACGCATGTGTCTTGCAGTTGCCATGCAGTCAATGAAGTGTCACATGACTACAAGGACCATTCTTCCTGATCATGTCGCCATCTATGCCACAGGTAGGGTCGACTTTTATAAGTACACATATTCTTTTCTAGAATATTATTTTTTGAATATATACATTATGAAGTCCGACCATAGTTACAGTTTCATTACTCCCTCTTAACTAGGAAGGTATTCATAACAACCAACTAAATGTATTCAAGTTCACCAATTTTATCTAATGGAAAGTGACATCAAATATACCATGAAATATCATCAACTACATCATATCTAAGTCATAATTCATCTGGCATGGTGCACATCAAGTCATATTATCCATTGTATCATCTCTAAGCCATACTATCATGATGCAAATGCATCATATCTAAGTTGTACTGGCATGATGTGGAGTATCATCTACATCATCTCTAAGTTGTACTATCACGATGATTCTGCATCATATCTAAGTTGTACTAGCATGATGCGACTTCAAACATCTTTATCATATCTAAGTTGTACTAGCATGATGAAAAAGAATCATATCTAAGTTGTACTAGCATGATACATATCATCACTCCCTCTTAACCAAGGGATCAATCTCCACAAGTCCCAACTTGTCCCTCAAGTATACAAACTTCCCTTTGGACAAGGGCTTCGTTAGAATATCTGCTATCTTCTCATTGGTGGAGATATACTAGAGTTTTACTTTTCCCTTATGGACTCGATCACGTATATAATAATACTTGATCTCAATGTCACAGAATATCACGATCGAATCTGACACCTAATCAAATAGTCCAGAGATCAACTTACAGATCCATACTGCTTTCATACAAGCATCACATGTTGTAATTTACTCTGCCTCTGCAGTGCTGAGTGCCACAAAATTTTGTTTCATGCTAATCCAAGATATCATGGATGAGCCCAAACTAAAGTAGTTACCCGAGGTGCTCTTTCTCTCATCCGCACTCCCTACCCAATCAGAGTCCGTATATCCTTGCAGATGTACATCATTATTTGAGACATATCTCAAAACATACACAAATATCTCAATATGTGCTTTGCGACAATCGAATGCTCATGTCTTGGTTCCACTTGGAACTGGCGCAACGTGTTCACAACAAAGAAAATGTCTGCCTTGATATTAAACAAATACATCAATGAGACAACAAATTGTCGGTACATGGAGGAGTCTACTAGATCGAAATCAGAGTCTCTCAACTTCTTCAGGTTTGTCACCTTGGGAGTTTCCATAGAATTTGAGTCCATCATCCCAAATCTCTGAAGGATCATGATAACATACTTCCCTTGACCGAGAAATATCTCACCTGGTTCTGCCATACTTGTAATCCCAAAAAGTAATGTATCAAGCCAGGATCCTTCATCTCGAACTCTTGATGTCAACTCCCTCTTGCAATGATCAATGAGAGGGTCTACTCTCGCTCACATCCTGACACATAATTTAGCCAAGTGAGCCTTCGCCGCTCACGTTTTAGCACTTATGCCATCATCCGCTCCCCTTTATCACATCTTGACCAAGCCTAAGAGCCTTCTGGGAAACCCTACCAAGATCATCTCATTGAGGCATTCCGTCAAATACTTTGTGTGCATCCTCCATGTGTTAGATCCAATATATCCTTAGTCCAAGTATTATTGTGAATTATTCGTTGCTTTCTTCAATTCTACAACGTTGAACTTCTTGAATCCCTAGGGGATCTTTGAGTAGCCTAGACGTTTACAACCAATATCTCTTTATGTTATGGACATATATCGACATCCAAGTATTATGCAAAACAACTCGGGTGATCGAAATACATGACTGCTGCAATCATCTCATATCCCTTGTTCCACAAACAAAAGAGGTCTCATATCCCAATTCATTGTCTGGCTTGACGGTGGCCATCACACCCACCATTTGAAGCATGGCCTAAAATTGGTAGAAATAGATAGTCGCGAAATGTATTTATTCATGAAGTAGTAAAACAACTCCCCTTATTATGGGGTACCTTTCCTTTAAATTCTCAATTTCCTACTTCAAAGAAAGAAAAAAATTGACATTCGAATCTGCAAAAATATTAACTAATACTCAACAAATAATCTTTCCTCGCCTCTCTTCGTTTCTCCTCTTTGCATGAAAAATTCATGCTCTCACACAGACATGTCGATCCAACCCAATTCAGTATAAATCCAATTAAACTCCAATGTTGGACATATGAGGTTGTGTTAAACCCATCCCACCAAATATGTGGCCAAGAAGAAGAGGAAATGGGATCCGTCAGGATTTTTCGAATGACTTATGGTTGAGTTTAATTTGCATGAATTAATTAACCATTGGGAAAACTTAGTGAAGAATAAAGAAATAAGAGGAATTATACAGCCATATACAAATGTACAGATCTGAAATGTAATGAAAAACAGCAAACCATAATACACAGGTTGATAACGGAGTTCGACACAACTTTGCCTACGTCTCCGGGCCTTTTCTCTGTGGGGGAGGCTTCTTTATTTCTGTTTGAAAGCTCTATAGTACATCATTACAATGTCGAATGGCTACAAGACTGATCTGGTCATGTTCGCCCAGATCTCTGGAACCATGCACAAAAAACGACACACGAAACAGACGTCCAGAGCTCTCAGAAAGGGTCCGACAACATCTCCTCCTCAACGGCTTCTCTGCCTCAAACTGGCTTTGACTTGGCTTCTCCTCAACATCTCTACTCTGAATGCTCTCAAAAGTTGTCCCCATGGCCTCAAAATGGCCTTGGTTAAATAGTTGGGAAGGTAGTTGTCCATCTCCAACTTCCTCCAAGAAGTTAGGCTCAAAAACCACCCAATAACTCCCAATTACATTAAAAATGGCTTAATTACATTAAAATTAACCAAAAGTGGTTAAAAAACCCACTTGTAAACTATATAATAGTTATATAACGGGCTTTAGCCCCCCAAGCTCTTGCGCGCGCCCTTTATATGGTCATATGCAACTCCATGTGGCCACGCGCTAGCGCGGGCCACCCCTTTTGTGTGCTCGCACCGGTCATATTGGCATCCCATATGTCCATAGGGCCATGACCTTGGGCTTGACCGTTGTATAACCACACACAAAATAACTGTGGTAGCCCCGCGCACATTTGGTAACGGTTATAACCGTTGGTTAAATATTGAAACCGTGCCATAATTAGCACCCCGCGCATATATATCGGTTACATTATATAAATAAACCTCGGGTCGGGGCTAAGCCCCGGCTTGACCCCCCATCCGTTAACACATAAACCTAATTCAAATATAAACAAACTTGTTTACATTACAAGAACTAATGCGCGGTAGAGTGGTCACGGGAACTTTGTTAAAGTTCTGTCGGTGGAGGAGGTCACCGGTTCGAATCCGGTCGACCAAAAAAAAATTTTTTTGACATAGACCATATTGACCAAAACCGGGGTGCCACGTGGCAGCCTGTGATTGGGCCACGTGGCATCTTTACATCCAACCAATGTATGCCACGTGTCAACCGTTGATTCGCCCACATCATCTGCCACGTGTCGCTGCTGTACACTCTGTCACCTGCCACGTCATCCACCGTACATCTGCCCAGTCAGCCTGCCACGTCATCTGCTGACGTCACTTGTGCCACGTGTCACCCTTCCAGTGGTGACACGTGTCACTTCAGAATTGGTCCAACCGTACGCCAAAAGTCCAAATCTGCCTGACACATGTCATCACCTGGAGCCACCACCTGTACTGTATGGACCTGCCACGTGTCACCGTACGGACATGCCATGTCAGTGTACGGTCCTGCCACGTCAGCGTCCGTACGACTGTACGAACTGCACAGTCAACAAATTTTTTGCCTGTTTGACTTTTCGGACAGAATGTGATATCTTCTCCATACGGACTCTGTTTGACAAAGTAAATATACCACCAGAATCAGGAAGACGAGACAGACGCAATGGTGTTGGTTTCGTCGGATTCCGAGCACTTTCATTTTTGAGCATTTTTCATGCCCTGTCAGGCTTCTGAATCCGATTTCGGATCATGGTGGGGACAGACGAGGTTGCATTGAATTCCCTGTGCGATCACATAAGAAAGAAAGGATTCGAAGGCCACCTATTCTTGGACATAATTATTTTGTTTCTCTCCAAATACTATCCGCTTCACAAGATCGTGCTCTCTCAGAGCTCCTATTTCTCATTGTTGTCGTTCAAGCCCTGGAAAGAGAATGGGAAGCATAAGGTCCTGCTCCAAATTGACGACCCTAACGCCACCATCCAGGGCCTTGAAACCACCCTTGTGTATCTCTATGGCATGGTGCCCCTCTTCACCGAGCACAATGTTGTCTCTGTCCTGGCCTTGGGGTGCTTCTTGTGCCTCGAAAACCTTTGCGAGCTGTGTGTGCAATTCATCGTCCAAGATTTGACAGTGGAGAGTTTTTTCACTTACCAACAATTGTCGGAGCAACATTACTAAAATAGGCATGCAAATATCATTCGGGATGCCTGGTGGTATTTTCTCTGTATTCATGCCACCAAAGAGCTTCTGCACCTCTTTCCCAAGTTATCTGTCCAGGGAATTCTTTTCAATTGGAATTTTGAATAATTGAATGCCCTATGCTTCAATGCCTTAAAGGATTCATAAACTGGTATTTATGAACACTCCCACTCTCGGAAATTTACATCGTTCCCTGTAATATATGCATCCATCTCTATATATGCACGTAGCCTCTACTTTTCACGCACATTCCAAAATTTTTCACAAAACACAAGCTATCTCTCATTTTCCTAGGCCCTCTCGTGAGGGATTCAAGCCTAGTCCTGCTCTGATACCATGTTGATTTTTCATACGAGATAACATTGTATATGAATCAATATACTATTACAATGATGTGTGTTCCATATATAGAGAACATATGGCGATCATCCATGAAAGGAAGTGTCTCTTGGATAATAGATAATTATATATGTGTGTGTGTGTGTGTGTGTGTGTGGAAGAATGTCTTCCCGATGTTATCCAAACATCAACATAAAATATTATTCATTTTTCTACATTTTATCTTCTTACCTCAAATCTAAATTCTTTATGATCAAAATTCATAAGATGAAACAACTAGCCCAACTTTGTCCGTAGTTCAATTATACACACTAACCTTATGACATCATTAAAATTAATAGTGATAATTTAACCCATCATGGTCTATCATGGTTTGAGTATATCTTTTACCTTCATTGTCTCGAAAACACATTGTGATAAACAAAGGTAAGGTCAAAACTCAAAAGATCTGAATTAATTGAGCATTAAAACAATTATGTGTCATCTATGAAAACCACACTAGTGACCTTTTATGCACTCTTTAGTTATTTGTTGTCTTGAACAATCAAATGAAACCTAGCTTTGTTTATGACTATAAAAAAAATAAACCAACAAACAATTATAAGGAATGGTTTTTGGTGTGTTCGAAGTGGTATAGTGTTTTTACATTAATATTTTGATCAAAGATTCACCATCAATGATCATATTTAAATGAATACTCTTAATTTCAATTTGATGGATATATATTTATTCAACCCTTTCATGATGAAAAGTTGAAAAAACAGTTGTACGTCAATTGACAAGAGAAAACTAGGTATACAATTTAACAAAAGAAATCTAAAAAAAAATATTGTCCTTCCAATTATTTAAAATGTTAAAATTTAATGAACAAATTGAAATTTCAATATAAAACAATAATAAGCATACTTCATAATTTCAAATATAGCCTTTTGATGGGTTATATGTACATTAATAATAATGAAAATTCATAATCATTCAAGCACATGGAAGAATTTCAACATGTTAAAAATGACAATATAAAACTTTAGACACCATCACAAAATCAAACATTTTTGTGAACACTATATAAGAGAGGATGTAATATATGTATCCATATGATGTATGGAAACTTCATTTTATATTCATATTTTGAGCATAGCTAAATCTTGCTTAACCATGAAAGTCATGTTTATTCTAGAACACATTATAACAGAATAAATTGTAGTAGATCTCGAGGCATTTGTTGAAGAGTAATAATTCTATTAAAATACTATAAAAACAATAAAGAAACCCTACTTGCATCCATTACTTGTTATTTAAATTAAGATGTTTATGATTTGGAGCTTCCCAATATCCATAAAAACATGAAACTAAATGAAATTAGTAATCAAAACTACTCAATAATTTAGTTCAATAATTTCGTTCACATTGAAATCCCTTGGAAGGGTTAGGAAATGTTAATTTTGATCACTGTTTACCATTTCACCAAGTTGTTGGATATAGCGCTTTACTGGACCACACAGTATTGAGAAAACAGCCACATAACAGGCGCGGTCAAATTCCTTCACTGCTCGGCCCATAATTAATTATGGCCATTCAAAAGTGCTTTGTCCATACATTTTTCTTAAGAAAGGAGGCGATGACAAATGTCCGGTGGTCGACTAAAGCACTACAGCCCAAGAGAAAGTGGATGCTTGATGTACACCAGATGCGTCCTAAATTTGGAGAAAATCCCATCGATTGAGGAGGCGTCCGTGTGGGAGTTCATTCCAACTTGCCAGGAGGAGCAGCAAGAGGGTTACATCTTCTCCGACCCCACAGATTTGTGGAACTTTGAGACATTTGAATTATTTTGAGAGAAGAGAAGGAAAGGAACTTTCCACTTCTCAAATCTCAAGCAGTCATAAAATCCCCCATTTTTTTTGTTGCGTCGTCGGGCAAGGAACAGGCTTGGACGCAATAGTCAAAATAATTTTCCTAACTATACTTCTTGTTTACAAAAGGGGTTTACATAGTGGAGTGTATATATTTTTAACTTTATAAAGAATATGTACATGAATACACGCGTGTAAACTATTTGCTCGAGGGGTTCAAAAATTCCACACACCTGATCTTCACAAAAAAGTGTTTATACAATTAATAAAGATGTTGACCTTTAAAGGCAAAGTTGTGACTATGTTCATATTTTATGGAATTATTATTTGTTGAGTTTTGTGTACTTTTGGGAAGTGGTTCTCTTGTATTTGAGGCTCTTATGGGAAATAATTGGTCTTTTAGGTTTGGCCTTGGAAGGCTAAAGGGGGCGCATAAGGCAAAGAGAGGCTCATTGTTCAATTGTGTTGTTGAGTGAAGGAGAGGAGAAGGGAGGCGCACCATTGAGAGAGGGAAACCATTGTTGAGAGGACAAAAGCTTGAGGAGGTGCTTTGGTGAGAGGCTAGGGTGCTCAAGATTGGGGTTTCTTCATTCATGAGCTAGTGGAGAGTGCACCTATTTGGTGAAGGTGCAAACTAACATGAGAGGAGTGCATTTATTGAGGGTGCACATGTTGAGGTGCGCTTGAGGAGGAGTTATTTGTTTGTGGTGTGAGTTAGATCTTGAAGAAGTGCTTCATCTATGAGAGAGGGTGCAAGGGTTCATCCATCAAGCAAAGGGAACTTCAAGGGCGCAAACATCTTCTAGCAGGCACAAAGAGGGAAGGGCGCACAAGTCCAAAACAGGTGCCATCATCCAAGAACTCCAAAGAAATCTAGAAGAATTGCTATTGTACTAGGTTCCATTGTTATATTTTTTCTTTGCAGAAGTTTTCTTTGAGATCTCTATATATACATCTATCTCCAAATTGGTTTTCCCTAGGGGGGTTTTCCCCAGGGTCACGTTGACCAAAAACCTATGAGTTCACTTGTCATGTGTGCTTAGTTATTATCGATTGTAAAGTAGTTAAAGATCTAAGAGGGTATTGTTTGTCTTAAGGTTTATGCATGTGATAACTTTAGTCATCAAAACACTTGCAAGAGCATGCAATCACAAAGTTAAGGTAGATTTTCAAGGGTAGAAAATCAAATTTAGTGGCTATCATAAAAAAATAGTGAAACAATTTGAAGACCTTGAACTTAGAGCTTAACAAGAGATCATATGACAGATCTATTGAGCATCCTTTAGTACCTCTTAAATTTTCATGGTATCAGAACTAAAGGGCTAAGTGTTGGTTGATTTCTTGGAGCATATAGTGGGCAGAATTTTTGGACAGTTTGGACAACCTCTTTTCACACTTGTGTGTTGAGTGTTGAGGTTGTTTTATTTTGCAGGTTTTAGCATTAGTTTGGGCTTCAATGGGAAGTCATGTCGGTGACACATATGAGGGCAGAGGATAGACTAGCAAGTGCTAGCAATTGGTCCCCTTGGAAGACCAGAATTGTGTTTGTCTTGGAGGATCTTGAACTATGGGATATAGTTCAAGCTTCAATGGTTCTTCCTCCTGTTACTTCTCCCTTGGTGGTGGAAGAGTTCAGGAAGAGGAACACCAAGGAAAAGAGAAATATATGCGATGCGATGAGAGACCATGTCATACCTCATTTGACCGGTAAGGAGTTTGCTTTTGAGATGTGAGACTCATTATGCAAACTCTACCAGAGTCCTAATCAGAACCGAAAGATGGTTCTTCAGGAGAAACTTAGGAGAATTAAGATGCTCAAGTCAAAGTTGGTTACCTTATACCTCAGGAGATTTACTCAGACTCGTGATGATTTGGAGGTAGTTGGTGAGATAGTGGAGCCCATGGTTTTGGTGAGGACAACCTTAAATGGCTTCTCCAAACCTTGGAGACTTTTGTGCGAGGCATTGTGGCCAGGGAGGCAATGCCCAGTTGGGAGAGACTCTGGGATGACTTCGTACAGGAGGAGATGAGATGTAGCTCTGGATATACTAGCGAGCAACATGTTGGAGAGGGTGAGGAGGATATTTATCTTTACACAAAGGGAAAGAAGAAGACTAGTTAGGGTGCTAGATAGGGTCCCAAGGGAGGGGCCAAGCCACAACAGAGTGGTAGTGGGCAGAAGAGAGATATGAGAAAAGTGAAATGCTTTTCTTGTAAGAGGATGGGACACTATGATGGACAATGTCACAAAAGGTAGAAGAAAAGGTCGAGTGGTACAACAACTACAATAGATGAGGAGGAGTTCACTGCTTAGTTTGAGAGGGAGTGTGTCTTCATTGTTTGTTGTGCGTCAGTTGAGACACCATCCAACATTTGGTATATAGACAATGGAGATTCGATCCATATGACAAATGTGAGAGAGCACTTCACTGATATCAAAGATATTGAAATCAAGATGGATATTTCACTTGGACATGACACCATTGTCAGGGTTATTGGGCGTGGCACAGTGACATTGCAAAAGGATACTATGCCACCCATATCGTTCAGGGATGTGTTGTTTTTCCCTGGGATGAAGAAGAATCTTATCTCAGTTTCCACCCTATAGGACAAGGGTCTTGAGGTGTCCTTGAAAGGGACACAGGTGCTCATACACCCTAAGGGGTCTAGTATCACCTGTGGGAAGTTGATTGGAGTGAGGGATGGAAAATTGTATAGATTTATTTTTCAGCCACTACATGCCTTGGCAACGAGTACTGACAATAACAGTCAGTTGTGTGAGCTATGGCATTGGAGAATGGCTCATCTACATCATGGGGCTCTGGGAGCACTGAGAGAGATTGTGACAGGAGTGTCACAGTTCAACATAGAGCATCAAGATGTGTGTAGAGGGTGTGCAATTGATAAGTTTACCAAGACTGTTTTTCCCAACAGTGATAACAAATCAACTGGGATACTATATTTGATACACACAGATGTGTGTGGGCCTATGTCATGAGTGTCCTTGAGTGGTTGTGAATATTATCTCACTTTCATAGATGACCACTCCAAGAAGACCTGGATCTATTTCCTAAAGGCCAATAATTATGTCTTCACGAGGTTCCAAGAGTTCAAAGATCAAGGTCTTACGGTTAGACAATGGAGGCGAGTATACCTCCACAATTTTTTTAGAATTTTGTACACATGCAAGGATCATAAGACAATTGATCGTTCCTTACAACCCCTAGAAAAACGCAGTTGCAAGGAGGAAGAATATGGCCATTATAGGTGCAACGAGATAGATGATGCATGATCATACACTCCCTTTATACTTATAGGTTGAGGCTAGTGTTGTTGCAGTATATATACAGAATAGGAGTCCCCATAAAGTTTTGGGGAGAAAGACTCCTAAGGAGGCCTCCACTGGGAGGAGGCCCGATGTTGAAAATATTCACATTTTTGGATGCTTGGCATACTCTCATGTCCCTTCTGAGAAGAGGACAAAGCTAGATCCCATGATACAGAAGGGGATCTTAGTTGGATACTCAGAGGTTTCGAAGGCCTACCAAATCTACATTCCATCACAACAGAAAGTGGCGGTGAGCAGTGATGTCATATTTTAGGAGGGTAGATCTTTCAGGAGGTCTCTCGAGTCGAGAGATGGATTTGAGAAGGTCTCGTCGATTTAGAGTGATGCATCAGAGGGGACACAGCCTTAGGTGTTGATTACACCAATTTCAGGGGTGATTGGGTCACCTTGTACAACTTCAGGATGACAGTTGCAGAGTATTTAGGAAAAGGGTGCAAAGGCTCTAGGATCTCAGAGTGTTGGGATGAGATCTAAGAATGAGACTCTTGGGCGTGGAGATATCAGTTCTCCTTTGGTTACTCCAAGGAAGAGGAAATCAAGATGGTTTTAGAAGACCCCGAAGGAAGCCAAGGAGAATGTTGGAGAACCCAAGAGGTTGTTCAAAGACAACAGAGTGCCAGAGAGGCTAGGGTCCTACTTCATTATGGTGACGAGTATCACAAATGAAAAGCCCACGACTTTTGCATAGGTAGTTGACCAACAGATTTGGTGAGAGGCCCTACTGGAGGAGTATGACTCCATCATGCGCAATGATGTATGAGAGGTGGTGTCGATGCCTGAGGGGAAGTCAATTGTGAATTCCAGATGGTTGTACACAACCAAGTATGTTTCATATGGCAGCATAGAGAAACACAAGGCCTAGTTTGTGGTGAGATGATTCTCTCAAATAGAGGGAGTCGACTATGATGAGACGTTCGCACTAGTTGTGAGATACACTTTTATCCGAAGCATTATTGACATAGCAGCATAGATGGGTTGGAGGATACATCATATGGATGTAAATACCACGTTTCTAAATGGATTTATTAAGGAAGAGGTGTACATAGAGCAACTGCAGGGGTTTGAGGTGTGGGAGAGATATTCGCATGTGTGCCTTCTGAGAAAGACACTTTATGGTCTGAAGAAAAATCCAAGAGCTTGGTATTCATGGATAGATGCTTATTTGATTCATATGGGGTTTGAGAAGAGCGAGGCAGATCCTAACCTCTACTATATCATTCGAGGTGAGGATATGCTCATTATCATATTGTATGTGGATGATTTATTCATCACAGGAGCAGAGCATCTCATAGCTAAGTGTCAGTTGAGTCTTGCATCAGAGTTTGAGATGATGGACATCGGGTTGATGCACTATTTCTTGTGCATGGAGGTTTGGCAAAAGGAGGGTCATATCTTTCTGGGGTAGGGGAAGTGTAACACCCTGGGTTTTGATCCCCCATATTAAATAATGTATTGTTACATTGTTGAGAGTCCACAGTGACCAAACAATTATGAAAAGGCCATTGTGCCTAAGAAATGTAATTTTTTGATCATTATTAATAATAAATACATCATTGGTTGTTAGACAGATAAGGACTAAAGTTATAGGGGGCTATGATTCCACAAGAGAGGGGGCTTGAGGGCCTAAGTGATTACTTATTTTATATTACCCATTTTTTGTAATGGGGGGGGAATCAATTACGTGAGCTCTTGGGGGAAGGCCAAGAGGTTCTTGATCCCCATGAATTACAAAAACATGTCCCTAGTCTATGGAAGGGGTGCCCCCATTGGCAAATTCTCTCATTTATTTTGGTCATTCACTCACTCTCATTTCCATCCCCATTCCGGTACTATTGTTGGTCGCCTCACGCATTCATTCACCCATTTTGTTCATTGTTCATTCTCTCTCATGGATTTTTCACTCCTTTCATTCCTTCACTCACTCATCTTTCCTCATTTTCTTGTCTTGGCTTGGGAAAGGAAGACGAACTATTGCATAATAGCCATAGTTTTTGGATGTAGAGATTTTTGGTGTAATCCAACCATGATTTGAGGCCTGCGTGTCTGAGATGCTTGACCTGTGTTCATATTTGATCACAGCTGTGATTCCCGAGAGTCCCAGCATGGATATTCTAGACCAGCTGCACTAGAGCCCTGGAAGGAGAAGGAATGCCTGAGGGATTGCATGGTAGAGAAGGGTGGAGGTCCATTCTCTTGGGTGGTGCGGACTAGGTAGAAGAGAGTTGGGTACTTGGATTGTTGTGAGTGCTGGAGAAGCCTTTGAGAGCTTTAGTGATGACTGGTTTGGGAAGCCAAGTAACACTCTGGAACCTTCCTTGTGGATTCATAGCCTTGGCTTGGTGGTGACATTGTTGTTGAGACTTGGAACAAGAGTGTCTACGGTAGGGTGGAACGTCCTTGGTTTACAGACAGTTAGTGTCTTCTTTTATAAAAGATAAGTGCTATTTGTTATGGTTTCCTTTGCTTATGTATTTATTTGTGTTGCATATCAAATTATTATACCTGAGATTGGACCTATAATATGAATGCATGCTAGTTAATGTTGCGCATGGTATATTGTTCATGTCCTTTATGTTGTGGTTTATTCATTGCATGTATGTATTTCATTCTTCTTTATTAATTAATTGTTATTAGAGTTTCCAAATTAGCTAAGAGGTGCATTGTTGGTGTGGTATGCCCGTCTTGTGGGAGGTGAGGTATGTTACAGTTCGTAACATAGAAGAATTGTAGTGGTGTTTCCCACCTTGGGTGGCAGGGGACGTTGCAAATTTGTATCAGAGCTAGGTTCAAACACCAGACTGTTACGGGCCAGAACAAGTGTGAATTGGGAAGATTCGTTGTCCCAAATTATATATATATATATATATATATAGATATATATATATATATATATATGAGAATTTGGGGAAAACAGTGGAAGTGTTTGAGTGAAATCCCCCAATTTCGTGAATGGATATGAGTTTGGATGATTCCAGGATTGTCTAAGAAGTTAATGGTTTCGATATGCGGAGTTGCGGAGCCGAATTCGACTCAGAAGGTCGAAATATTCAAGTTTTAATGGTCATTGTAATGTTGGATAGAGTTTGGAGAATCGACAGTTGAGATTGTGCTGGATCTTGGATCAACGATCCCAATTTGTCCTTGAAAAATTTAAAAATTTGAATGTTTACAAAGTTTGGCGAAATTACCAAATCAGTGGCTAGGATTGATTCGACGATTTGGAAAATGAGGAACATCGATGGTTCGTATCAATTTCAGTTTTGGGGGGGGTTGGACAAAATCAACGGTCAATATCATCTTGGCTGAGAGATCAACGACCCAGATTCACCGAGGGATATTTGTCAAAAATTCTAAGTGTGTAAGTTTGCCAACAAAAATCGTCGACGGTGGATGGTCGGGGATCGACGAGTTGGGGGAAGGGTTGAAGATCAACCAAGGAAAATCTTCAATAGCCAATGGCCGATGGTCGGGGATCAACAGATTTTGGTGAATTTTTTCTTTTCTAGACAAAGAAAACCTCTAAAGTCCCAAACTCTAGAGTAAATCTAAACCCTTCATATTTGGGGACACGTGTCCAAAGATTAGAAAGGGTTCATAAGTCCAGATAGTCCATGGTGTGGCAGTTTTCAGAAAGGAAAACCTCTGAAGTCTCAAACTCCATAGTAAAATCTGGACCATTTGTGTTGAGGACACGTGTCTGCAGATCAGTCGATTCAGGAGTTCGACGTTCGGGGGATTTGTGGTGTAGCAGGGAAAAGTCTCTTGAATTCCTGAAGTCCCAAAGTCATCAGGCAATGAGGTGATGTGGACTACTCACATCACCTAGGATGACGTGGACACACTTGATGCTCGCCACGTGTCATCTTGTTTCATGTTTTTCAAAGATCACTCGTGTCAGTTATTATATGACATGTGTCACCTGTCAGATAGGGCCACCTGTTCATGCCTTATTTTATACCACATGGAACCCCTTGGTGCTTAGTTACAGATGAATACTCTGTGAGTTCACTAGTCGACGTTTTGAAGGAATGAAGTGTGATGAAAGAGAAACCCTCGAAGCTCCGAAGAGTGGAGTAAATCCTCACCATTGATCGGGAGAGGACACATGGAAACATATCACATAGTCCCAAGACTTGGCACTCTGGAGGATTCAAGGCATAAGCATTTGGGGTAGAGGACTCCCGAATTCCCGAAGGCTAGAGTCCATTTCATCCATTTATTACAGTAGACACATGGCGCAAGATCCCAAGGTCCAGAGACTTGGTACTCCAAAGAATTTGAGTGCAGGTTGCTTGGGTTGAGAACTTCCAAAGGCCAAAGTTAATCTCCATCGTTGATCGAGAGGTGATACATGGAGGAAGGAGAGGACCTCTATTATTTCGGCACTCTGAGAGATCTGTGGAGAAGTTCTTTGGAAATCCCTGAAGCCCGGAGCCATAAAGGAAATCCTAGCCATTGATCGAGACATAATACATGGTAGCAGATCCTACAGTTCAGAGACTTGGCACTCCGAAAGAGTTGAGAGGGTGGACAGCCTGAAACTCCCGAAGCTGGAGTCTCATAGCTCCTATTGACCTTGGATCTCATCCCTTGATCAATTCTAAACCACATGATCTCTGATATAGTGATTCTAACACAAAAAAGCACCACGAAGGATTTGGCCCACGGTTTCGAGTCGTGGTCACTTGGAAAAGTGGTTTGAAAGAACTGCCTGTGCATAATTGATTTTTGTATCGACCCATGGATAACATGGAAGTGTTATTTATATGTTCCAAAATATTTTAAACACAAATAAATTGTAGGGATCATCTCAACCAACTCATAAGAATGTAAATCATAATTGTTGTTTTTTCGTCATGGTCACACAAGTTTCACCAGGGGTCCCACCTATTAGTATATTATTAGATATAGTTAAATTATAAGTCATAAGGCGTTTTCAACCATTTGCAAGAAGGTACCCTATGTTGCACTTCTAAGCGTCAACAAACTAGCGAATCCACAAGGAAATCTGTTTCCAACAGATTAAGAGCTCAAAATATTATGTTTCATAGTCCAATGACCATGGATCAAAGAATTATTGACCATAATGATTATGTAATAGGGGGAAAAAGATGGCTTAAGGGAAAATATGATCCGGGAATTTGGGAATAACTTATGAAAAGTGTTACGTATGAGGGGGTTTGGTCCTGTATGCATAACATTCGATTGGTCACAATAAAATTGTTTCTTGTTTTAAGGAGAAATTTTCTGATATGCTCTTTTAAATATCAGGATGGAGGGAAGAAAGGGATAGCAGAAAATAGGAAAGAAAATCAAATAATATTTCTAACTACAGTACTGGAGGAAAAAAGTAATTTCAGCGATGTCTATAAGGAGGACATTGTGACAATTGTGTAAACTTTATTGTTATTGATAAAAAATACTTACAGAATGGCATTGTTGTGGTGAAATTGATCTGAAACTTGTTTCTGATAAACAAAAAGGAAACAAGAGAAATTGAAACAACAATAAAAAAAGAAAAATAAAACAGCGAAACAAAAAGTTATATACAATAGTGATTTCCACATGGCATTTATCAATCAAGTTGGTTTCACATAATCTTTCAAGTGGGAACCGTTGGTACTATAGGAAAACAATCGTTCTTCCAAGTCTTTTAAAAGATAAGAGATTGTGCCTAGGACAACAATGATTTTGAAAGGAGCTAGCCATAGTTTCTGAAACTTTGAATGCCTTCCTCTGTCAGCATGGGCCGAGTCCCAAAGAAATACTTTCTCATTTACTTTAAATTTGACAGGTTTTGCACGTTTGTTAGAATATTTCTTCACGGTTTGATGTCTTCTCTTTATGTTTTCCAAGGAAAACATTGTTTGTTCTTCTAAGGCTAATAGTGCATTTATCCTTTGAGGGATATTGGAAGAACTTAATTCTTCAATCTGTAGCATTAGGCGTAGAGAAGAAAGTTCTAGATCAGTAGGCAGAATGGATTCTTGACCATAAACAAGCTTGAAAGGGGTGCAACCTGTGCTCACCTTGGTGGCAGTGTGATCTACCCAAAGGGCGTAAGTGAGGAGAGTGTGTCATTGATGAGGCTTATCTTCAATGAGCCTCTTTATGATCCTAATCATATGTTTTTTAGTAGACTCGGCTTGCCCATTTTCTTGAGGGTAATAAGCTGATTAGGTGAAATGTTTGACCCCCAATTTAGCTAAAAATTGAGTCAATTTAGCGGAAATGAAAGCGGGACCATTGTCTATAATAATCTCTAAAGGAATTCCAAATCTGGAGAAGATATTAGTTTCCAAGAAAGAAATTACCTGTTTGTCTTGTGAGTGTCTAAGAGGGACAAATTCAATCCACTTAATGAAATAATCAGTGGTTGTCAAAATAAAAATCTTCCCTGCGGAAGACGGAGGATTAAGAGGACCAATAAAGTCTAGGCCCCATTTAGAAAACGAAAAATCCGGGAGAACAAGCTGCAAGGGCATAGAGGAAAGATGCTTTATCCCAGTGAATTTTCGGCACTTGTCACAAGATCTTGCGAACTTATAAGAATCTCGAAAAATTGAAGTTCGATAATAACCATTTCTGATTATTTTAAAAGAAGTAGCTTTAGGAGAAAAGTGGCCACCAACGTGAATAAAAGAATATGAAGATCCATGAATTTACTATAACAATTTTTGTGCTTCCTCATTATTCACACATTGAAGTAATATACCATCAGCAGACCTCCTGAACAAAAGGTCTCCTAAAATAATATATCTGGAAGATTCAAGACAGAGCCTTCTCCTTTGATGAGTATCTAAGTTATCTGAGCATTTCTGATATTGCAAGTAATACACCAAATTTGTATACCAGGTATGTTCAACTATAGGAATGGTTTGACTCTCAATATAAAATAGTGCTAAAAGAGGATTATCTTGATTGTCAATTTCTTCACTTCCTTTAGCATGTTGAGCTAAGTGAAGGGCTAAGTCTCATCCCTTAATTTTTTTCGAAGTCATGATGGCTAATTCATGCTCCTAGATTTTGGCAAGCAATGTGCAAGATTCCCTGAAAGATAAGTTTGTGAAAGAAAAAACTTGATAGTAGGAAAAGGGACTTTACCTGCGTCTGATTGCCTAGGATAAAGTGGCGAAATTTCTCTACATATTTAACAAGAGCAAAGACATGTTTCTCAATATAAGAATATTTGAACTCATCATCCGATAAACTTTGGCTCATGTAAGCTACAGGTTTTTCATTATTCTAGTCATCACATTGTAAGATAATAACATAAACTGCTTCCTCGGTGGCATTAGTGTGTATGATAAAATCTTTCTCAAAGCCTGGTTTCGCCAGAACCGGTGCAAAAATAATTGTCTTCTTAATCCTTATGAATTTTTTTTCGATGTCATCTGCCCAAGAAAAAGAGTGATCTTGTTTTAGAAGATTATGAATTGGTTTAACCATTAATGCAAAATCGGGAACAAACCTACAAATGAAGTTGATAATTCCCATAGAGGATTGAACCTCCTTTTTGGAAGTGGGGGCATGAAGGTTCATAATAGCAACAATCCTTTCAGGATCTATGCTTATTCCTGAATCAGAAACGATATGTCCAAGGAGCTTTCCATTGGTGATGCCAAAAATAGATTTAAAGGATTTAAATAAATGTCAAACTTTCGACATCACATGAGAACTTTTCTAAGATGACCAAAGTTATCCAATCGATTCTTTGAATAGATGGTCAAATCATCAAGATAAAATTGGATAATCTTACCAATCAGATCATCAAAATCTATTTGAATAGCTCTTTGGAAAGTGGCACTTGCATTAGACAAGACAAAAGGAATGTGTTTGTAAGAAAATGTGCCCCATCATGTAGTAAAGGTGGTTTTGTATCTATAAGTCCTTTTTACCTTGATTTTATTATATCCGGAAAAACCATCAAGTAAGGACATCGTTTGTGACCCTACAACCTGTTGCAAAATTATTTCCATATTAGGGACAGGAAAATGATCTTTAACACTTGATCTATTCAATGCGTGAAAATCTACGCATAATCAAATCTGACCAGTTGTTTTCCTAATAGGAACCAAGTTTGAAACCCACTCAGAATATTTAACTCGAAAGATTATACGAGATTTCAAGAGTTTTTCCAACTCCTGTATAATGGTATCCTCAAGTGTGGGGTTAATGGGTCTTTGTTTTTTCCTAACTGGTTTTATAGCTTCCTTGATAGGAATGGCATGTTGTATGAGACAAGGATCAAAACCACAAAGATCCTTGTATGACCATGCAAAAACATCTTGAAATTCACGTCGCCTTTTCTTCGTCGGAACATTGGGCACCTAGTTTAACCATTTTTGGAGATTCGGAGGTCCCAAGGCTCAAGGAAATTGTATCACCCACTTTACTTTTTTACTCCTCTTCCTTATGTGTTTCTTTGTTGCTCACATGGCTCGACAAAAATGAACTCTCAAGAGGAGTCAAGACTTTTGGAATTTTGTCATTTTCCATAGATATGGTTTCCTTAGGCTTAAACGGTTCATTTTGTATGAAAGCACAAATGCATTCATCATTAGGGAAAACCTACCATGAATCTACATTATCTGGAATGTGAGGACGATATAAATATTGAAAATTACAATCAGGCCTTTGAGGTAGAAGTTTCCGAGTAGGGGATGCCGCAAATATAGCTAACCTATCATCCATTGAATTTAGTTCCCTCTTAACATGAGTGATGTTAAAATATAACGGGTTTGAGATGGCACCCAAATATCTTGAGTATAGCGTTTCATCAACTTATTGCTACGAGAATATATTTTACGCACAAGGTTCACAACAAGTTCAAAGTCACCAAAAACTGTAATGTGACCTCAACCAAGGTTATAGGCTTTTTTGATGCCTAACAGTAAGGCTTCGAACTCAATGAAATTATTCATGCATGAAAACTCTAACCTATAAAAAATTTTATGGATTTTACCGATATGTGAGTACAAGATAATTCCAGCTCCATTACCTTTGTTTGAGCATGAGCCATCAAAATGTATGTGCCACATAACGTCTTCTAAATCAATTTGTTCTAAAGTTGTGTCACCCTAATCAACAAAGATAGAGTACACCCCTACGTCTTCCTCAAGATAGTTTACATTTGGTTGAGGAATACTCTCTATATATGGAGAAATTATTCCTTCTCTTAGGACTATGATATTCTTTCCATTCCGGGGAATGGATAAGTGTGTCTCATCAAGCAAAAGATATCCACCTATTAGGTCTTTCTAGTCTCTTACTAGGATAATAAAATAGTTTCTTACTAGCATGTTGATTACTTGGATGCTAAGGGTTGTCCTTATTTCGGGATGTGCACATAGAACTAAATTTATGTCTTTGATTTCACCTATTGTTGACTGTTGTAGACCATTATAGGAGAGCATGATTTTAGAATTTTCATTAGCACATGATAATCCTAACTCTTCCATAATGATTTTTTACATTACGCTTGGGCTTGAATCGCCATCAATTAGGAAACAATGGGCTATCTTATCCATAATTTTTATAGAAATGAAAAATGGAGGGTTTTTTACAGGGTGTCTAAAATTATTTACACCTATTTTATTTACAGTGGAATCCTCTTCTTTTGCCTCTTCAGAAAGATTGGCTATGGTGGAAGATTTTCCTTCCATAAAATTATTGAGATGCTTTTGTTTTTCAAGGATGGCAACCATGTCCAAAAGGGTAGCATCAGCCTTGATATTAGTCAATTGGTTAAGAATGTTATACTTGGAAGAGGGAATAAGGGAAGGAACTCCTTGACTCTTAGGAATCTTGATAGTTTGTGCATTAGTACCTTGTGAAGATGAGGATGGAGTGGAAGAAGCACGAGGAGGGTCATATTTTCCTTTAGGAGAATAAGATTTGTTCCTAGTATTTATGATCATAAAATCTTTTAGTTCTGCCCAATATAGAACATCAATAGTGGTTTTGAGCTTCTTTCCAAAGATTTTATCTCTAGCACTCTTCTTAAATTCACAAGTACTTTCTTCGTGATTTTCTTCACAGAAGTTACACCAACTGCGAGAGATGATGGCTTTGGGCTGAAATTTGTTCTCACCTGTATTACTAAAAGGCATTGAGGAAGAAGATGAATCCCTAGGAGTAAGTGAAGGAACATTCCCCTTTCGTTCATAGGCTATCATTTGATTGTTCATATCTTGCACAAGTTGTAGGAGGGCATACATATATGTTTGTTTTACTGAATCTCCCTTAGGGAGACCCATTCTTTCAAGTTGTTATTTGTACTCCAGGCAAGTTTGGAGAGCGGAGCCAATATTGTCGATAGATTTTTCTTAGAGCCTATGACAATAAGGGGAAGGAAGTGTATTATAATAGTGCATGAAGGCGGCTTGGTTTTTGGGGTGGATTAGTTCAGGGATTTGATTGTATAACTTGGTGAAACAAAGGTTAAAGGACTTAATAGTTTCACCATCTCTGTAAGAAATATTTCTATATTCCCTTAACTATTCGCTCGGGCTCTTGGATTGTTCGTAAGTGGACTTGAACCAATTAACCAACTCTTCCCAAGTGGATAGGATATTTGGAGGGAGATCGAAGAAATCAACTGTTTCTTTCCCTTCAAGGGAATTAACAAATAAGCGCATGCATGTATCATTATCGTTAGCCCCGATATTATGACAAGCATTAGAAAATGCCACTAGGTGTTCGTTTGTAGAAACAATGTTATTCCTTGAGAACCTAGGAATATGTTCTTTAAACTTGGGTAACAGACAAGTAGCAGGTGTTATATTCAAGGGAGAAGATACTTTCCATGGGGTGGTAGTAGCATATTCCTCAAATTGGAAAATACCATACTTATATATAACTTTTGTAGGGTTGGTAGCTGATTGTACAGTAACTTGATGAATATATGGACTACCAATTATTGATGAGGTCGAAGGCTGGGATGATGAAGCACCTCCAACACCACCAGCACCACCCACGGATGCCATTTTGGGAGTCATGGGTAAGGGAGAAAAGGGTGAGTTGGAAAAGTCAGACAAAGTCCTCCTTAGGGTGCTTTCTTGGGTCAACAAAATGGTTTTCCTCCTTCCTATTTCAATGATAGGGGTAGCTTCAGGGGACAATCCTCTTCTTCTCCTAGAAATGCGAGAATTTTAGGACATGAAAGTGAAGACCAGAGCCTTAGAAAAGGGAGGTTACTGTTGATTCTTAGGTTTCCTTTGTCTGTCTTCCCAACGTTCACGAATACTTATATCTTTTTCAAATACTTCCCAAGAGTGTTCAAGCTCGTCTCGGGTACTAGCAGTTTCTAGAATGGTATTGAATAAAGCCAAGCCAACACTAGTTTGGTGTTTAATACTAGGTTCAATATTAGGATGCCTTGTAGAAGGTATTTTCATGAGAAAATCAGTCAAAGAGTATCAAAAGAAAGCAAAAAGATTCAAATATAATCATGAATACAATCAACCAGAGAGATATGGAAGATCTCCCCAATATGGTCGCCAAATAAATGTTGAGAAAAAGGTATGGGACACCTTAATCAATGATTTTCAGATCTTTCCTGGCTAGGACAAGATAGTTTGGAATGTCACACAAGATTTATAGCCTCAAAAACATTCACTCAATCTGCAAGTATTAATTACAAGGATTAAGGTTGGTTTTATAATTTGTATATGTTGCAATGTAAAATAAAATTTATACAAAGCTACTGGAATGTATACAGATTCTAATAAATTGAACATGGAGACCAAAAGAGAAAAGAGGAACCAAGTCATGAAAACACATGTATGAGGTAGAACAACAATATGATTTTATTTCATTATGAGATACCAAAAGTGTATTTCTCTTTACAAACCCCTGTGAGTGTATGGACCAAAGTCAAATTTAGAGATCTCTGATGGGCACCATACAAAAAGACTCTGACAATAAAATAAAACTGAAATCAATGATCCAGATCATCTTGCCACAAACTACTGTCATTTTGACTCTGCAAGATATTCTTTATCAGCCATGAAAATTAATTCACAAACAAACAAGAATACATAGACTATCAAGGATGAATCAACACCTCTAAAACAAGCAGCTGAAAAGTAAGATTCAGTCTTGAACCTTGTTGCCTACAATAAGACCATGTTGTCAACAAGAGGATTAGGCTTTCAAGTAAACTCATAAATGAATGAAAATTGAACTTATCTCATTAAAATAGAGAGAAAACCTTAGTATTGTCTTTCTCCTTCTATTCTCTTCTTGTCTCTTCATCCAATTGAGTTTTTATTCTTTCCCAATCAGTTGAAGTAGTTCAACTACTTTCTTTAGTTAAGTCAAATTAACTTAACAAATTATTTTAGGAGAAATAATAATAATAATATATAATTAAGGGTCTTAATTAATAATAACTAAATAGGTGGGACCCCTTGTGACTCCCATCAATTCTTCTTGTCAATCATCAAATACAAAGTACCAAAAATAACCATTTAGACCATATAACACCCTTGTAGCTCTTGTGGATATCATGTAAACTGAATATTAAATATCAACAATAATTTATATCATATCCCAAAAAAGAATATATCCACATTATCCACAAAATATCCAAAAATAAGGCTTGATGTCCAAAATATGTTGAAAACTATTAACACTATCCTCATCACTGAAAATAATAAAAATAAGCATTTAAAAACCATATTTTCTATTTTGCGAGGCATATTTCCTTTTCTCGATGCTGTCTTCCTTGGACTTTTTTGAAGTAGCATGTGGTTGATTAGACCCTTGGGGATGTATCTCGTTGATCACATGAGAGCAGTCGTATTTTAAGTGGAAGTGTGAAGACACATATTTAGAGGAATCAACGGATGGACTAGAGGGGGAGGCCACTACTTTTTCTTTATCTAGCACAGGTTGCAAAATGTTAGTTTTTAATCTCTTGCTAGCATGCGAGGATTGTACTAGAAAAACAACAAGAGAAATTTGAACATTGGGGTTAATTGGTGGTGGTAAAGGCAATGACACAGCGGGCCAACCACGATGCTGAGATACATGCTGGTGGAAAATTTCTTGCCAACCTTCATTAGCGGGGAATTCGGGCTGTAATGACACATGTGGAGGAACGAGAATGCCAGGAAAATTATGAGGAGGCTAAAATTGGGGTCTGTCAGGTTGGAAGTGCAAGATACCATGGCCAACCAAATTAAAAAACCCAGCTTGAAAAAATTGGTTCAACACTTGTGGATCAACATTGAAATGAATATAAAACTAAGGCCTTCTATGGCCTCGCTTCCAAATACGCATGCCTATGTTATTTTGGCCATTGTTGCCTCTACTAAAAAAACTCATCCCGTGGCAACAATTTGACAGTCATGAAGTTCTTAATAAAACACACATGAAACTCTACTTACATAAATCAACATTTGGCTTTAGAATTTACTACGAGACACATGCAATCCATCCATAACATGTCATTTATTAATTGCCACATGAACAAGGAATTGATAAGGTTCATGGGAAATATGGAGGGCTTGTATTTAGCGAAAAATGATATCATGGAGGGAAATTAATATATGAATTTTGTTTAAAACAATCAATAAAAAAATTAATTGTGTATCTAAACAAATCCAAAACATCAGTCATCAACCTTTCCCATATCCACTTCCTTTCATTTCCACACAGACTCCTTTTCAAAATAAATATCACAGAACAGGGAATGAATAAGTGAAATTTGGATCATGAAGGGGGTGTATTTAGCAAAAAATTGTAGAATTGGGGCGGGGGGGGATATCTCATGGATATTGTTCAAATGATACATCAACCATTCCATCTCTAATATCAATTCACAATCAAACATTTTTACTGTTCAAAATTTTAAAATTTAAACAATACTCTATTTCCAAAAAACAACCCAAAACTGATCCTTGCTTCACAAAAATGCTCACTTTCCTTAGAATTGTATTACACAGTAACCAATGGACCATAAATAAAATAACCATAATAAAAATACTGCCTGTATATAAAGGAATTGAAAAATGAACAACATCATAATCACCACAGGAAATACAACAACAGTCTTGAAGTGGTCAAGATACAACCATAATATCAAAATCAATAAAGTCCTTAAAACCCGTAGGGTCCAGTGAAGTGCCCCAAAACGATCCTTGTATATAACCATAAGTTTAATCGAACCACAATTCATAAATCTTCCTCATCCTATTCCATTTTGGTTTGTAAACTTCATTTGAGAATCATATAACTTATACACATGTACCTTTTGTAATTACAATAAAACATGGAAAGTTAATATTATAACAATAATTCGCACAGTGCTATCGACCTCATAAAATTCATATGCATAGAATGTGACTTCAAACGAATAAGTGAATCCAACACATCCTCCATACTTGCATAGCAAGTGATCAATCAAAACCCGCGCCCAAATAAAAGAGCACGAACAATGCTTTCATCAAATTCTGAGTAAGAAATTCCTTCAAAATAGTGCATAAGGTTCAACGCAATGGTGGACAGTATGTGGCAGAAGGAGGCGGGATGAAAACATGAGGGTTTGTGCAGAGAAGAGCACGAACAATTTATTCCCATCAAAATATCTCACATTAATACTCACAGAGTAGGGATTATGGCAAGGGTGTATTATCCACAAAGACCAACCACCTTAACAATGCAGGTAGAATGTCCACAAAAACCCACAGGTAAGAGGCAGAGAGAACCTATTATTGAATAGGGAAGAAAACCCAACACAAGGAACCGGAGGAAAAGAGACCTGGGAGTATCCCCAAACATATTCCTTTTCATAGAAAAATTGCTAACAACTACACCGGTAAAAGACACCCATGATTCTTGTAATGCTAATGATCTCAAAACAACCACCACAGGAAACCAAAACTTGAAAATCAACCAACAAACAATCCTAAAATTATAACAAGTTTGGAAATACACAAACTGTGAGAAAACAAGAGCCAACTATTGACTTAAAGAGCATCGCGAATGTTCATGGATGGAAAAGCAAGAAAACCCCATACTTGTGTAAAAGATTGATTAAGGAGAAAATACCAGCTTGTATACCTTATCCACGACTGAGAAAAGTAGAACAGTAGCAACCAATAGAGAAAAATGTGACTAGGGTGGCGGGCTCGAGGTGAGTTTGAGTGAAGTGCATTTACTGCACATCTCTTCTCCCTTCACACTTTCATTCATGGCTAGTACGAGCCAAGCCCACTATAGAGTTCATCACCCTTTAGAATTCAATTCGATTAATGCATCCAACTATACCAAAGTCTTCATATGTTCCAATTTAACAATGCACCAACCTTTGTCACTACCCCATTTCACATATAACAATTTTCTAGGGATACAACCAATCTTGCAATTAAACCAATGCACACAACAATTGTTTAAAAACTCCAAGGTGACATAACTCAAATATTTTGCTGAGGATAACATATTCCAACATGACTTTCAATTCAAGCAATGCATGTACCCTTGTGGTATGAAGTCACCACATCACACATATAACTTAAGCATGGAGTTTAGGTCCTATCTCAAAGTAAATGTAACATAATAATACTTGCAAGTGTTATATAAAAACAACACCATTCCCTTTTAAATCATATCGCCCTTATCATCGTATTTGATTAATCATTCCAAAATATTTTAAATGCAAATAAATTGTAGGGCTCATCTTAGCCAACTCATAAGCATGTAAAGCATAAATGTTGTTTTTTTCGTCATAGTCACACAAGTTTCAGTAGGGGTCCCACCTATTAGTATATTATTAGATATAGTTAAATAATAAGTCATAATGTGTTTGCAACCATTTGCAAGTAGGTACCCTATGTTGTGATTTTGAGCGTCAATAATAGGTTGTACTAAATAGAAATTTTGTTTTGAAACCAACAAACACAGATTTCCAGAATTTTGAAGTAAATTTTGTATCTCTGTCGGATATAATTTCCTTAGGCATGCCATGCAGTCTAAATATATCTTTCATGAAAATATTAGCAATATCTATTGCCTTGCAAGTTGACTTGACGGATATGAAGTGAGCAACCTTTCTCAGTTTGTCCACAACTCATGATGGCATCATTATGTTTAGTTGATCTTGGTAATTTTGTGATGAAATCCATGGAGATGGTTTCCCATTTCCATTCAGGAATTGGTAGGGGCTACAACAGTCTTTCTAGGTGTCGGTGCCCTACCTTGACTTGCTAACATTCTAGGCACTTATCTAAGTAATCAACTATGCCATTTTTCAGTCCGGACCAATAAAATAGTATCCTAGTGGCCGTGATCATTTTTTGATAACCAGGATGACCGGTATATGGTATTTTGTGTAGTTCATCCATTACGAACCTATTCAAGTCGTCACAATTCGGAATATACAATCTACCCTTGTAAGTTAGTAGGCCATCATTAAACATCTGATAGACTTTGTATTTCAGCCCTGTGGGCTCTTGCTTTAGGTATGATGTCACAATCTTGAAAAATGCATATGTTTATTGTGCACTTTTGACTCTCTCTTTGATGTTTGATTCACTGGCGCTTACATCTGTCAAGTGAACCACTTTCATACGTCTACTAAGGGAATCATCCACCCCATTCTCCTTTCCTTTGATATGTTTGATTTCAAAATCAAACTCACTGAGAGCCATCCATCTAGCTTGTCTCGCATTGAGTTTCGGTCGGTCAAACAAATATCTCAACCCACTATGGTCTGTCATAAGCAAAAATATTCTACCTAAGAGGTAATGCCTCCACATTTTTAAAGCATGTACTATGGCATCCAATTCCATATTGTGGGTCGTATAGTTTACTTCATGCTCATTCAATTTTATGGATTCATAGAAATTCACATGTCCTTCTTGCATAAGGACTCCTCCGATCCCGTCCTTGCAGGTATATGTACACACAAGGAAGTCCTTGTTTGGGTTTGCAATATTCATCACATGTGCATTGGTTAGAAGGTATTTCAGCTCTTGAAATCTTTCTTCACATTTTGATGTCCAATTGAATTTAACTTCCTTTTTCTGAAGCGAAGTGAATGGGCAACCAATCCTGGAAACTCCTTTTATGAATCTCATATAGTACCCTGCTAGGCCCATAAAGGATATGATATCAGACACATCATTTGGGGTAGGCCAATCCATAATAGATTTGATCTTTTCAGGATCAACTCCCACGCTTTCTTCAGAAATAACATGTCCTAAGTAATGGACTTGTTTCTGGAAAAAGTCACACTTACTAAAATTAGCATATAGTTGATGTTCTCTTAATACATGGAGCACTAATTTGAGATGTTCTTCATGCTCTTCCCTATTCTTATAATATATTATGATATCATTAATGAAAACCAATACAAATTTTTCTAATAATTTACTGAGTACATTATTCATTAAGAACATAAAAGTGGCGAGCGCATTGGTTAGCCTGAATGGCACCACCACAAATTCATAGTGACCATACCTTGTTCTAAAGGTTGTTTTGTGGATGTCTTCATTCTTAATTAGGACCTGGTGGTATCCAGATCTCAAGTCAATCTTGGAGAACATTGTAGCACCCCTTAATTTTTCGAACAAGTCATCGATCCTTGGTAAGGGATACTTATTTTTTATGGTCACCTTATTGAGTTGTCTATAATCTATGCACAATCTGAGTGTTCCATCCTTCTTTTTCACAAACAAGGTTGGTGCTCCCCATGGAGACACACTAGGATGAATGTAGCCTTTGTCCCACATCTCTTTTAGTTGTATTTTGAGCTCGATTAGCTCCAGTGTACTCATTCTATAGGGTGTTCTAGACATTAGCACTGCTCCTGGTACAAGCTCTATTGAAAAGTTAATGTCCCTTCTTGGATGTAGACTTGGAACCTCTTCTGGGAATACATCTTTATACACTCTTAATATGAGATGGTCCTCTAGTATGGGTTTGTTATTATCAATAGAGTTCAATACTTGTATTGCATACAAGGGACATCCCTTTCTGAAATACTTCTTCACTTGGAGGGATGATATTTTCCTCACTGAGACAGATTTTCAAATCCCTTGTAGGGTTATCCTTCTCCCTTCTCCATCCTCACACTCCAAAGTTTTATTGTAGTATTCCAACTTGGTTTTATGGGCAGCCAACCAGTCCATGCCAATCAACAAGTCATAATATCCTAAAGGGAGCAGATTTAGGATTGCTTGGGTGGGTAATCCATTCATAATTAATTGGCATGATGGTATGACCTATGTTACCTTTCTTTTGGTTCTAGTGGCTAGTTGTACCAACCATGATTTAAAATGTTTAACTTGTTGCAATTCACATTTCTCAACAGTTTGAGGGAAAACATAACTCAAATTGGAATTAGGGTCAATTAAAATGAAAATAGGATTGTTGGCAATCATACTTTCCATCTCCACTACTGAATATTGGTGGTCATCTCGTCTATTATCCAAGGCTTCATAAATTTGTGGCATGTTGTTCAAGGATAAATTCGTGAGTGCGGACACGGACCAATCTCCTCAGATCCACCTGGATCTGGAACAAACTGTGACAGAATACTACTCTTTCCCTAGTTCTAAAGTATTGAATGGATAAGAGAAAAAGGATGATGTACTTACTTTAT